>JAWWEQ010048489.1:0-16006 GCA_035583055.1 Torymus tubicola | reverse complement strand
AAGCGGCATCGCCCTGCTCGCTCGACGTCACTTCGCTCCTACTCGCCAAGCAGGACGCTGCCGCGTCCTTTGATTTAATTAAAATAAGAATAAACTTATAATTCATTGTAATGATTTTCTTTCATATTTGTAGTAAAATATACATGTATATAATAATCGTAAACAAGGAAAACCGTGTACCGCTTTGTCCCTAGTTTCTAATATAACTGTTGTCCTTCTCTTCGGTAACTCTCTTATCAATCCGCAACAAAATGAATTAACTGATTGCATCAGGTATTACAACAAACGCACTCGCGCATCTTTTTGATGTCAATTAAGCTCTTCTCATTTCTACTAATCCTTATCGAGACTCGACTCGCGAGTTTGTTTACACGCAGATACATCGATTTTTTATTCCAATTTTAACTTTTAATTACTATCACCATTTTTGCTACTTGTTTGTTTATATCACGCGTCGTATATTAACTGCGATTATATGTTTGTAGACCACATATAGTATATCATTGTCTAACGAAAATCCGGCTAAAATTGCATAAGATTCTTTGTGAAGATAATAACTATCGCTATTATGCATCGATTTCATCATAAAATAAATCAAATCGGTCGCGCGCATTCACGTGTAACCCTGACTATGGCGCACGAGGCGCTATATAGAAAAAAAAAGGCACGAATATCTATATAGTTCGAAGAACTGTAAAAAAAGATAAAATTGATGATAAGTACATAGCTCGATTATCTTTTACTGTCGCTTGATTGAACAAGGAGCATTATCGCAATTATTCTTAATTCGCCGCTAGATGGCGCAATGAATTTCACAAATAAACGACGCCTCAGTTTCGATGGTGTGTTTATAAGCCTAAAAAAATTCAATACAAGTATAACCATGATCGTGTGCATAAATGATAACAAAAGAAAAAGCAAAAAACTGGAAAAATCCACGACGCGATATCTCAAGGCTCCTCGCATCCTTTTCTATATACTCTTATACTCGCTGTTGTACCGAAGCCAACACTCATCATTATACCACCATCTCCATCGTCATCCTCTAAGCCATCACACATGCAGTAGTAGTAGTAGTATAAAACAACACATAACGCGTCCACTTTACATCCTATACGCCGCCGCTGCCGCCGCCGCGCATTGAAAAATCAAGTATTATAGTTCATGTAATTATCGTTACGTCGCGGTCGCGCGAATATCCGTTCGAAAATAGATTATTATAGACGCGTATAAGAAGGAGAAGAATAAAAAAGATCTTTTTCCTTGAACAGCCGTTTGCGTTTCGTCGCGCGCGCGCACGTGCGTACACGCGGCACACATCATATATCGATATTAAGTTATATATGCCGTATTTCTATTTCAAGATCTTTGTGGCAGTGATATATACTATGGCAATGTGATATATTACATGATGGGGGAGAGGGGAGGATCGCTCGAGGAAAAACGATATATATAGCGGAGGGAAAAATGTATGAAAAGCGAAAAGTGTGCGTACATATATCATGCGTGATGTGTTATTTAACAGGTGTAATTGAGATGTAATTTGTAGCTGTCTTTATAGAATATGCGGTTGGATATGGTGCGCGCTTGAAAAGGGGAATTTTATGCGAAAGTATAATTGGGAATTGATGATTGATTATGTTGACTAATGTATGGTATATTAAAATTGTACAGTTAAAATCAGTTGGAATGTTTTTAGCTGCTGTCATGTTACTTAAATAAGCGTTATTAGGAGTAGTTAATTGGATAATGTTGAATGAAATAAGGTACAGAATATTCGGAAAAATTTAAGTAAATTTTTAGATTTATGTTATTCATTATTTTTGTTTTTGTCTTTTTTTTTGTATTATCACCAAGCTTGGTGACTAATTACGGTTTAATACAGCGTAAATTTTCATATAACTTTTGATATTTGTGAACTAGATTATTTGATCTAAAAACCCTACTTATAATTTAAACAATGTTAGTAAAGGGAAAAAACTTATATAACGAAAATATGTATTCTCTAATGAAATATTAAAAACTTTCATCTCATTATAATTATAACAACAAAAAATACAACAATACACTTAATTTTCAACTATTTATCAACCTTTCCAAACCCCAAATCCATCCCCAATTCTATATTGCCTAGTCCCATTCCTTCTCCCATCCCTCTTGTATCTACAAATATACAAAAACATTTATAATTAAAAAAAAAAACTATAATCGTACCGTCAAAACCTTTCAATCCAGCAAGAAGCAAAACGAACAGCAGTATATATATATATATATACACATATCGACAAAAGGACCACCACGAGTGCGGAATTAAATGAGAACGATTACCCAGTCGCTTGTACGACCTGTCAGAACAGAGCCTTCACCTTAGCCTTCGCCTTGGGGGGCGAACGTATATAAGCGCGGGGAAAAGGGAAAGCAATCATTGCGTGCTCGTGCTCTTGCGAAAATCACGGTTTATACTCGTACATATATGTATGTATATACAAGTTTTTTTTTTCTTGAGTATACGTGATAATCATTGTTTGCTCGAGTTTTTGTATTATATTGAAGGAGGTTTTTTTCTAATTAGAAATTTAATCTACTTTCGAGGGTGGTTGAAGAAAAGATTTGATGCAAGTCGTGCGTGAAATGATGCTTATTTATCAATGAGAAATTGATGCAGTGAGAGAATAAGATTGTATATGTATATAGCTGAAGAAATGAGCGATCATTGAGGCAATAACTATAAGAATTTTTTTTCATTGCTGATCGAAGACAGCTTGAATTGTTAAAGTGATTTGGTATGGATAGCCTGTCGTAAAACCTTTGTAGATATGTCGTGTACTAAAGAGCTACAGTGTAGAATAACTTTTAAATTTACTGTATGAGGTTTAAGTTTCTGATAAGTTGTAATAATATCAAACATATTATGTTTTCTTTAAAACAATTATATAAAAAATTGAAATGCGATCGAACGAATTTTACGTTATAAACATATTTTTACCAACATTTCAGAACGACGATAGCAACATTATTGCATTAAGCAATATATTAAACAAAAAGAGTCACGATTTTTAATGAGCAATTATTGTTTTCACATCTCTATCGTCACTATATAGACCGAAAATTTGCGATTACTACACACTGCGTGTATTAACCATTTTTCCTGCGCAAAAAATTAGCATTGTCAGCTACCAAGTACGCGACAGTTACTTTCGACTGCTATACATATATACATAGTGACAGCACACTATCTTTAGTACAATGATCAATTGATTGTGTTTTATCCTCGCGGGATTGATATTGCGCAAGCTCACAATTTCGTACTATATACGTTCGCTTTTTATCAGTGCGCCGCGAATTCTTATGCAAGACCCGCGCAAAATTGACTGCGAGGAAAAGAGCAATAGGCTATATACGTATTATATATATTATAATTTATTTTATAAATATTATCATGATTTATGCGTGTGCATATACGAAGAAAAAGAAATTACCGATAAAGGTATGGATATTTTGGCTAAAAACGATATTCGTTGAGTGAAAAATTATCTTTGAGGGTTTTATGTATCATCGCGGCGAACTGATAATTTATCAAATTTGGTTCGCTTTTTTTTCTTTATTGTTACATACTTAATTATAATTTAAAGATTTATCGTAAATATGTCATTATAAATTAAATTTATGTATTTTGAAAAGTCAACTATTATAATATCATCTATTTTAAAAATGTATATATTAGCATTATTGAAAATTGATAATATTTTTAAAAGCAAACGAAAATTATTCAGTAGTATTTAGTACATAATCCATATATATACTATTCAGAAATAACTTATTTCTGTATAAAATTCTATTTTATTATTATGGTGCTAGCAAATCATAATAATCCCATATTCACTCAATCAACAGATTTCCATAAAAATACCTAATAAAAACAATACCATCCAACAGAACTTCTCATGTTTCCCAAAAAAATCAACCACCTTCCAAACCCCATCTACACAATACTCTATAAGTAATTACAAACATCCCAGCCACCAAAGAATCAGCATAAACAATATATACCCCACATTTATCTCTCCCTCTCCTACGTTTCTCTCCAAAAAAATCCACACACACACTCCACCTCCCCCGCAAGCTCACACTTCATCTAATCAAACTATATACACACATACACACTACGTATACCAAGCAAAAAAAAAGAAAAAGAACAACAGCGCGTCTGACACTATATACAACGCTATCACCGAGTGGGGGTCCAGTATAAATCAGCGGCAACAAGCAGTATAGTCGCGTCTGCGCTGCGGGTGGGACGATTCGGCACACACACACACAGTCAGTCAGTCAGTCGGTCGATCGCGTTCGTTCGTTCCTTGCGCGCTGATTTTTCGCCCACTCTCCCACTCACTCTCTTTCTGCGCAATCTCCCTCCCTCTTTTTACATATATAGTATATACACAATTCGAAAACCGCGCACACACACACGTATATACGTAAACTGCAAAAGCGAGCGAGAGAGAGAGAGCAAGCGCAGTAGTATAGCAGCTGCGACGACGCTATACTGATCTCGCATATCAGACGCAGTTATTGCGCGAACGCGGTGCCGGTAGGGGTTATATAGAGAAAGAGAGACGAGAGTAAGGTTTACACGCGTGCGTAGAGGTTGCAGAGTGAAGATTATTTGAAGGAAGGAAAGAATAAGGATATACTTAAGTATACGAAGATGAAGACCGAGAAGAATGGTAACGGACAGCAGGTGGAGAATGGTAGCTGCCAGAATGGGAATTGTATTGCAGGTTAGTGGTGTATATAAGTAGTATATTGCATGGGGGGTGGTTATGAAAGTTTATGGGGTGATGCGTATATTGTCGTTGACTTGATGTGAAAACATGTTGAAAAGACGAATGTTTGTGAATATTGATATTATATATTGCTACGAAATATATCAGCGATATGCAAGTGTCTTTCCATAGCGTGTTCTTTCAACGTATTATTAAATTTTATGAAGTGTTTATATACACTAATTATAATATATATATTACCGATATAGGAAACTGTCGTACTTTCGATAATTATTATACAAATATCTACTAACCCGAGAGAAGTTTGATTTTAACAATATTTCGTACCTGCCGAGGTATAATGAATAATTTCATCATTTTCATTTGTATTCTCCTCGAATGGAACTTTAAAGATAATATTTTAACCCTGTAACTGACAAATATATCGAAGCTTTCGACTGACCGAATATAAATAATATATACAAAAGCGTAAATTCTATACCCACGTAATTCTATATATAATAACAACCACCATACATTACTGTACACTATACGTCGATCCAATTCGAGGACAAGTGCATGAGCGACTTTGCGACGCGTTGTGTATATCGACGGTCAAGTATATGAATTAACCCGCATGTATATATATACACACGCGCGCGTATATGGAAAGTCAAGACAGATATATCTCTAATGGTAACGCAAGATACTCTGAAAGATGTAACGGATTGTGTTACCGCGCGGCTTATATCGCCGATTATGCGTGTAATATGTCGCGCGTGTGTGTGTTTGTATGGGTAAATAGATATACCGTAAATCTCTATATGGTCGTTTGTTTTTAGGTGGCATGTGTAATTGTAGATGGGGGTGGATTAGGTTTAGGGAAAAATTTGGTTCCTATACGGAAGTGAATTGATTTGTAATAGGATACATAATTATAGGGATTATTGATAGAGGATATGTGGTTTTGTTATGTAGTTGGATTGGTATGGGGGTTTGGATTGCTTTGACGGTGGGGATTGAATTTCTGTTCTAGCTTAACTATAGCTTTTTTACTTCTTTTAATAGAGATCAGCGAAAGATTATTATTATGCAGAACTTTAAAACCACCAGAAAAAAAAAACATTTCGGAATTTCAAAAGTATCGTTCGGTAATACTAGTTCATAATAATAATCGAATGATATGATATCATGATTTTAATCTAAAATCATCCTTTAGATTATTATTTTATTTATAGTATACCAGTCTAGTAATGGTAATCTATCATAGAATAGGTATTGTTCTTCTAAGCCAAAGCTACGTATAATCATGATTCTATAAATCTGTATCGTGATGACAATGTAAATTCAATCCATCGGGTCGTTAGCTCTCATATATACCACAATAGAAATTTGTTACATGTAATATAATTCGATACACATTTATAATCCCTTTATGCAAAATTTCTTCAAATTTAGAGGATTAAAAATTTTAACTACGTAAGTTTCTGTCTTAATTGCAATTAAATTAAAATTTAATTTCAAGAGTTTCGACTCATTACTTTTGAATTTATAAGATTTTTACCATTTAGAAAAAAATCTGCAGTATTATATGGATTTTAGTTAAAAAGATTCAATAAAAGAAAGGAAAAGACGTACGGATTCGTGATGATCTATGCAGTTTATTTAAGACTCTTTTAATTGGGATAACGCAGGCCTTCAAAGGCCAAAAATAAATAACTAGTATGCATCAAACGCTATACCATATATATACGTATTATAATTTCCTAAACATAAATCTGGGGTCAGAATTATTCCATCACGTTATAATTTTTAGATATCTGATAAGATTTTAAAAGTATTTTAAGAAATTAAGTTTAATATTTTTCATTTATTTATTCAACTGGATAATATAAAACTGTTTGACCACTAAAAATCCATTATGGATCATCTTTCTACAATCTTTTTTCACCGATATAACGTGCTAATTTTCAAAACTTGCACCGTTTTTGAAATAAAAATTTATTAATGATAACTTTAAATATGAAGACATTTTTATCTCAAAAAAAAAAGAACAAGAGATAGCGAAAAGTGGTTGAAAATGGGATGAAAAGTGATCAAGTAGTTGTATACATTACATTACTATCTATAAATTCACGAAAAAAACCACAGAATTTTGTTTTTACGATATTCCAAAAATCTTATAAATCAAATATCTTCGATGTACTTGACGCGATGGAGTCACTCTGATCCTGTACAGAAAAACTATTCCGGAAGGTATCAAGTAAACTAATAAAAATAGTTACAGTAACCAATAATTGATTTCAATAACCATTTTCATTCAGTCTATCTTACAATATTCAATAGATAAAAGATTTTTAATCAAATAATTGAAACTAGTAACCAACTATTTTTTGCTTCCTCCTAAAGTGAGCTTTGTGATAGTAATTTTTTGAGTTGTTGTAAAGACATGTTATAATTGTTTTCCGAGGTATTTGGAATTAAAATACATGGTTTTTGAAAAAATGTCTGTATATTCATGTATGTGTGTGTACCCCTGGATCTCAGCTTCTACTCAATCAATTTTAACCGGACAAGTCACATTTTTTTTGTGTGATGGTGGGTCAAAAATCTATTTTTTGATTTGGCCGATGCGTTTTTGTTTTTTTTTCGAATTTTTTTTATTCTTAAAATTTATTTTTGCTTTTTTTTTGTTACAAAGGTATGTTTAAGAGGTCACAATACCACTACCTTTTAGGCCTCTTCAATCCAACTTAAAAACCAACCAATACTTTTGCATTGCTTACCACCAAAACACTTTCTTTCTCACATCCCTTCACTCTTATACTTCCACCCAACCTCGCATAAACGCAAAATAGAAACTCTCAGCATAACCTCGAGCCACTCGCAACAGCTGATAAAAAACCATCATCTCTCTCTCTCTCTCTCTCTCTCTCTCTCTCTCTCTCGATACACAAGAGTATATATACACACAACCGACAAAAATCACGTCGCACGGTCATCGCGTTGCGGAAAACCGATATCTACAGTCGCATTTCCGATCTCCCGCTCTTTCGCAATTGATATATCGTGAAGGTATCGCGTATCACGTCGCGGCTGCTCGATTTGCTCGCGATCGACGCACTATAATATATAACGTTGAGATGCGATATAGCGATATGGTTTTTAATCGTTATATACACTTTTTTCTATATGTATAACGATCCATATAACGGATCAAAGCCGGTCGGATTGCACGCGCGCAGATTAACTGGATTGTAAAGGTATATCGGATGCTGGATTTTTCACGTTTTTGTATATGTATATAGAATGGTGAGAATAAATAGATACATATATATTGAAAAAAAACCATAATCGTTTCGCAAATAGAAGATAAATAAAAAAAATTAGAATTAAAAATGCATATGTGTATTGTGCAACATTACTGACGATTATAAAAAATATAAATAAAAAAATATAAATGAAAGAATTGTAAGAATAAATAGATACATATATATTGGAAAAAAAACCATAATCGTTTTGCAAATAGAGATAAATAAAAAAAATTAGAATTAAAAATGCATACGTGTATTGTGCAACATTATACTGACGATTATAAAAAATATAAATGAAAGAAAAAACTATTTCAAAATGCATCATACCTATATATAAATTAATCCAATTCCATATTAATAAATATAGATTGAAAGTGCAATCGAACCATTTATAACCAAGTTATATCCCGTTAGCAACACAAAGACGCGGTCGCATATATATAATACTCATGCAGAAAAATTTCAAGTCATCCATATCGTAAGTTATAAAAAAGTGTAAATCCCCAATCTAATCGACAAAGCGGACTACATTCGCTAATTATACATAAATGCATAATACGTCTATACACGGGGACACCGCCCGATGATGATGCATTACTATATCATCATCATATACTCAACACCCGCGCTGTGTAGCAATAAACCTCTCAAAATCTCTCATTATTACCCTGAAGATTTATCTTCGCAGCACGTGCGTATGTATCCGTATATAAGAAACTCCGGCGTCACAATAACTATACGTAATAATCTCTTAAGGTTATCTCATATATTATCACACTTTGCGCCTGTACTCGAATCTATATACACTCCTTCTATCACATATGTATACGTGCGAATGCAAATGATATTTATACTTATATCAGAGCAAAAACTTCACGTGCTGACTTTAAGATGACTTTTTGTTACATATACACACATCGCGTGGGGAGAGCCGGGGAGTCACTCGAATTCAATAAATCATTATATCGACGTTTTTTTTTTCTTTCGCCCCTCCACTTCCATAAAATGCACTCATTTTGCAATTACACGCGTATGTGTCATTAAAGTCGCATTTGCATATGGCCGATTATTTTTTTTTTGCAATTCGTATAATATACTTATATACCGATGTATACTGCAGGCGTTGTGAAATTTTTCACGCGCATGCCGCTTACCATATTTATGATACGCATATGTATATTCATAAGGAGGTGTGTGTCTGTGTATCTATATATATATATATATATATATATATATACACACACACACACGAATATAACACGTGGCACATAGGGTTATTATAATATATATATATATTGTGTTTTATTCGCGGTTATGATAAACTTGCGGTATACACACAATGTCAAGCAGATGGAGTTTAATAATTGACATTATATGAATTGCGATACGCGGCGTAATCAGGGTGGCTCCCGCGGGAGAAAACAAGAAAAGTCGGTGTGTGGTATAATTTGAAAGCTTGATAAGATATATTCGGCGTTTTTATAAATAATGGTGTGTTGTAAAGAAACTATTAACCGAAACTCGAACTGCGTATCTGTATGCTGACAATAAAGCACGCTGTTTGCGAAAATGCAATAAGAATTGCTTTGTGATAGGCCAATCAAATGCAGCATAACATCGGCAAAAAACGTATATGTTTGATTGAATTAAATATATCTTTTTCCTCAAACCGTTCGTGTGTACATATTATTAATTCAGTCGGATTTATCTATAATCTAATTGTAATTAATTTAACAAACGCCGAAGCTTCTGTAAAGTGTATCCGAAACATTATAATCATAGATAATTTTGATATAATATAATCATCATTCAAGGAGTTTCTAAATTTCTTATAGATGTTCTAGGAAACTTTCTGTCGCAAAAGTTTTCCTATACAGATCCTTTATAATAAACTTGCGCTGCGGTTACCGCAATATAATATATACACGCTAATTACGCATGAAGTTTTTCCTTCAATCTTTAAATGATTTTCCTGACAAATATTTTCCTAATTAACGTCAAGCTGTTTATTAATCAATCGACGAACTAGATATAATTTTTCCTCTTATGTCCTATGATATGCTTTTCCTGCAACCACTGTTATTATACTGACACGCGCTGTACCTAATTGCTTTCCAATACATACATTTCTATATGAATCATACCTAATCCATTAGAAATTATACTTTATAACAAAATGTTCTTTGTAGAAATGAAGATATAATTTTTTTATAGAAAAATCAGATCAGACATGCGACTATATATCAATCACAAATCAGGCATGTACACTTGAGAAAAAATATAACAAAACCCATATATATATATAATCCACACTCGCACACTCACGGCGGCTTTTATATAAATTAGGTCGCGCTCTCCTTACTCTCCCGCGCGTTTCCGACTATTTTTTCGCCCGCGGGCGATCCGCGCGCTCTATACACGCGCATGTTATACCCAACACATTGAAGGTATGAACTTGACATTCTTATATAGTCGCCGCGGCGTGCGTGATTGCGCGATCATGCGTCGACGCCTTACATTGCTTTTCACTTTTCTTTGTGTATATAATGTATAAAAGGTGCACGTGTAACATTTGTCATTGGCGTTTGATCCTGCGCCAAAGGCATTTTGAAAGTGTATATAAAACTTTATATATATAACAACGTGGCTTTCGAAATTCATAGTTTATAAGTACCGTGTATTTACATGTATATGTATTATATATATATATGTATATAAAAGTGCTTTGATCGCGGCCAAGGCGACTTTTGTGAATGTTTCCTTGCGGTTTTTGCGCGCTTTTCAAAATACGCGCGCGCGAGATGACCGTGCGACACGCGCACTGATTTGCCTTTTTTTTTTATCAATGGCCCCCGCAGTAATACGATATATTTACGAGCTGAGATGTGTAAAAGGGAAATTTACAATGACGATTTATACGATATAGATATTTAATGAGTATAATGAGGTTCTAATTGGTGTGGAAAGCGAGTGTTAATGTGGTGAGGGGATGGAGGAAACGCGATGCAGAGGTTGAAGGAATATATAGGTAGAGTTGTAAAGCGGTTTATATTATACTGATCCTTGTGACGGCGAGGCTGCTGTGGTCGGTCGTGCGAGGATGTTGAATAGGATTGCGCTTTCTATTGTATTGGGTATATAGTTATAAGCTATTATAAGGTATTGTAAATCGTTCATGGATACGCAAAGTGTATCAATGGTTATATATTACGTTTTATTCCAAATAATGAAACCAATTTTCTCAAAATTTAATGATATGTACAAGCGCATCTATTTTTTCATAATTTGGGTTTAACTGATATGCATTTGGATACTAAAATATGATGAAAGATGGAATATTAGACCCTAACGCTTCGATAAGCTCCGAGTTATCGACATTTTTAGTTGCATTTTAAGGAAGTATTGCAAGAACTGTTCGTTTTTATTTGTTAATTATTTAGTTTAGATAAAGCATACATACAATTGTAAATTGTAAAGAATGAAATTAAAACTAGAGTATGCCAACTTCTTGTTGCATTTTTCAGAATTGAAAAATATTGAATCTATCCAAAGTTGTGATAGTTTAAAGTTAAGCATAAAAAAATCGTCTATAAATCGATGGAAACTAGAGCATGTCTATTTTAATGTATTTTCATTGCTTAACCTTAAACTATCACAACTTTTGATAGATTCAATATTATATTCAATAAAAACGAGCAGTTTTTACAATATTTCCTTAAAATGCAACTAAAAATGTCGATAACTCGGAGCTTATCGAAACGTTAGCGTCTAATATTCCATCTTTCATCATATTTTGGTATCCAAATACATATCTCAAAGTTTGAGCAAATTGATCTGGAGGTCTGAGTCTCTCCTAGGTGAGAATCATCAATTTGTATGTCAGTGACTGAACATAATTGTTATTTTTCCGTACGAACATTTCGTCAGAATGACTATACGTACAATAAATATCTGGAAATAGTAAGGAAAGTTGACAGGTTTCTTCAAACTCCAAGACTCATCTTACTTCGAGCAATATTTTAAAGGAAATAAGATAAAATAGACAAAACTTTCCTTCGAGGAACTATAAACGTCCTATCACCAAATTATTATTCATCTTTCCTCCACTTCTATCTGCACTCCTTCGTACACATGTCTCCAACCATTTTCCCAATCACAAATGATACACAAATACACACACCTTCATCTATATCACTCAACAAGAGAAACAAACAAAGAAGGGGATAAAAAAAGCAATCGGAACACACGCACGTTTTCAATTTCCACTCTCTCTCTCTCTCTCTTTACGAGGCCGATTGGCGCTTCGGATATTGAGTTCTCTCGTATATACTTGCTCAACACGACACGGGGTCCCTTCAGGTGCACGTTTTCCCGTTTGTTCACGTACAAGCGCATTTGTTTTCCTTCTCTCTCTCTCTCTCTCTCTCTCTCTCTCTCTCTTTCTCTCTTTCTCTCTTTCTCTTTCTAAACAAGTATATAGAAAGGAACTTCAATTTTTCATATTCACGTGTCGACAGATAAGTTAATTAAACCAACCGACGATGCATTTTTCATCTTATACATATATACACATGCAAATGGTCCCCTCTTCATCACTTATATTATTCCAATTTACACATCTATCAGCTCGTCTGAAACCATTACAACTGTATCATTGATTCGAATTGAATCCAGATAAACTCAGTTATATTCGGTGCATATTAAAATGACGCAACAACTGCGTATTACTCCTTTGTACATATACTTTATCACTATAATCTCTATAATTCTCGTAAAAAAAAGGGTGTATCACAGAAGACCCGGAACATTCCCATATAAGCAACATATAGCGAATTATAATATGCGTGACTCGTCAGAAATATAACCGAAAGCCAAGCCTCCCGTGCCGCGGCGACGCGCGACCGGTTCGCGAGCGCGTGCGCATGATATATATATGTGTGTGTGTGTGAACCGGTTGCGCTTTGACAAATGAGGAATGACACGCTGTAGGGTATATAAGTGGAGTGATGTATATATAATGGTGAGGGATTCGATGTGGGTTTTTTTTGGTAGATGGAGGTGATGATACGGTTATTGGGGTAATGTGGCGTGTGATGATGATGTTAAGTTGTGACTGATGGGCTTTGGGTACATATAGTTGCAAGTTTCTTTGTAAGACAAATGATTGTAAGTTATATTCGTAGATTTATTGTCTTTTGATATCTCCCGAAATTTAAAGTTAAGTGAAATTCATTTAAATATCATAGGTTTGTTAATATACAAAGTCATTCGGTTGCCTGAAAAAAACATAACTATGTATTTATTTATTCTATATCAATATGACTAACTTTCACTAATTCGAATTCACATATAGAAATTAAAAACAACAAAAAATACACAAACAAGATGATTCTCTAAAAAAATCCGTCTAATCGGAACACCCTTTAACACTTTACTTTTATGTATATTTTTTACCTTATCTCAACCCGACACGTCATCCTTATAATCCCTTTATTGCCAATATACTTTTATTGTATCCGTGAGAATCCATATAATATTGTTATAACTCCTCAGACCCAACATATATGAGCCGTTCTATAGAAAAACGTATACTTTACAGTCCAACAATGGAGACCCGTCATTTTTGAGAACACACTTACCAAACAAGTTTTTTTCAGTCTTTAGGACATTACAAATGAAATGGAAAAGGGTGCCAAGTCCGCACCATGTGCCAACAATTAGTTACGGGCTAATTACTGATAATGAAAAAATGACTGAAAATAGCTCTAGTTTGATCCAAAATAATGCCATTAATAACAACTTAATATAAAAATCGGAAAAAAGAAAAAGAAACTAGAGAACCAGAGCTTTTCAAATCTTTTTGCAGAATTAGAAAATGTTGATTCCTTCAAAAGTTACGTGAGTTTGAAGTTGGGCTTGAAACTGACGAAAAATGGTGGAAAAGGAAGAATATGGAAAAAATCATCGAATTCTTACATGATTACAGTATTTCGTGAATTTGCTATCATTTTTGTCAGTTTCAAGCCCAACTTCAAACTCACGTAACTTTTGAAGGAATCAACATTTTCTAATTCTGAAAAAAGATTTTTAAAGCTCTCGTTCTCTAGTTTCTTTTTCTCTTTTCCGAATTTTACATTGAGTTATTATTTATGGAATTATTTTGGATTAAACTAGAGCTAATTTTAAACATTTTTCATTATCAGTAATTAGTCCGTAACAAATTATTGGCACATAGTGCGGACTTGGCACCCTTTTCCATTTCATTTGTAATGTCCTAAAGACTGAAAAAAAACTTGTTTAGTAAGTGTGCTCTCAAAAATGACGGGTCTCCATTTTTGGACTGTAAAGTGTACGTTTTTCTATAAAATGGCTCATACATATCCGATCGACATTCCCTACAGTAATAATCACAATCTAAGAGAGACACTATTCCACTGTCGCGTACTAAAAAAAAACCTCCTTATCGCGTTGCACATACAGAAGAATCCCTCTTATATACGCCGTGTTATGTAAAAAGTGCGTGTCTCTCGCATTAAAATATCGTTAATCGACGGTGCCCCCCTCCCCCTATATATCTTTTCTACAACCGTGCAAAACTTGTATATAATTCAAAGCGCTTATATTATTACGTCTAGACTATATTACAGACTTGTGCAACAACTAAATGCCACGAGATGCAATCTTACATGGCTATGGATATGTGTATGTATGTATGTGTGGAAAATTGAAGAGTTTCGAAGGACGCGTTTAATAAAAAATATATAACGTATAAGTTGCCTTGGAACCGTGGTTGTCGTTTAACGAGATATTCGTTATAGTGGTTACTACTACGACATAATCGTTTAATCATTGTACTCTAAATTTAAATTAAGTCTATGGGGTTTGCGTATATAGTTTTAGATATATTTATGAGATCTTAAGAAGAACGAGCTTGTTTTCGTCGTTTTATATAAGAGAAAAAGAACCGTTTTATGCTGATTTTTTTCCCCTCTCTGTACCACGTATATTGTATAGTATAAGCAGAAAGAATCGCCTTATGCATTTTCTTACATAAAGGACTTCCTTGCCTTGGAAGTGTTTGAGAAGAATTCAGTATTCTAATGAGGCCATTATATATTAGAATCACTGGAATCTGCAAATACACCTATATCCCCATCGATAATTTTCTGTATAGTTGGTAACAAAAAAGAAAAAAGAAACGTAAAGTATTTAGTATAATGAAGATTCTATTTTTGATTGTAACTTAACGACGTACATACTACGAGCAGCTACATAACGTATCTACAATATCATTTTTATAGAATCTTTTATATACCCGTTAGCTGGCATTATTCCGTAATTAAAGGTTAAATATTCTTTGTAGCTCTTATATAAGTATGAACTCGTAATAAATGCTTTTTTTTACATCGCGTAGTGCTGCGGCAAAACAACCATAAGCAATGCGAATCCATAATCATGAACTTTTTTTTTCTACAAAACATCTCCTATTATATATAGAGACTACGTTACGAAGTATAATCTTTGTACAGAATCATTTATTTGTACTAAAATTTAGCGATTATTATATATGATACACGAGATTTTTGTCCTTGACAATACATATATAATGCCAATAATTGTCTTAGCAATTATATTATTAAACGATAGGAGTAAAGTAGCATGATCTCTAAGTATACACATTTATTTAAACGTTATATACATATTATACATTTTATGATCTCCAAATTGCTCTATGTAATGAAGTGTACTCAATGAAGGTTCGTAAATTTATTAAAAGCTTTATGTAGTTTTATTTTTCTAAGCTATCACTGAGAAAAATATTTAGGAGTATCAAATAAATATTTATTTAAATAGTAGTAAATAAATATTTTTCTTGAATCAAATAAATATTTATTTGTTACTACTACTTTAGCACTAGAATTAATA
>JAWWEQ010048488.1:0-16007 GCA_035583055.1 Torymus tubicola | reverse complement strand
GGGAGGCCGCGCGACGCGGGGAGAGCCTCCGGAGGCAGCACGGCGAAGAGAGAGGGAGCGCGCGAGAAGAGGGGAGCCCGGAGAGAGAGAGCCGGCCCGATACGCGCGGTACACACAAATTCTAATTTTTTTTAATATCTAAGGCCCACCTACGTATATGATATGACATGCCACATCGCCACATCGTGAATTATATGGCCAACTTCGATAGATTTTTTGAGATTTTTTAAAACAAATTCAGATATCTGATATCATTTTTCTTTTAAGTTCCATCTATGTTGATTTTGCTCGCCCATCGACGCACTTTTTCTGTCTTTAAATTAACTAATTTAAATCGATGTTTAACACTTTCTAAACTACGATTTTTATTCGTTTTACTTGATCTCCAATATTCAACTGCTTTTTTTGTAATAGAAGATCAACTCTTTGTCATCGTATGAAGAAACATCATACTCTTTTTCTTCTTTGAAAACTGTATCATCTTCAATTGCTTGTACTTCATAATATTTAAATTACTCTTGAAAATCTAATGTTTCGTCTTCTATTACTTCAATCGCATTAACATGATTCATATTGTCGTATAAAATTTTTTCAGCTAGCTCCATTTCAACCGTATTAAGAGAGCTTTCTAGTATCTGAAGCCCCGGGAATATTGCCAATAATACATTTATTACGTTAATAGGATTCACCTGCATTATTCCAATTATTTAATTTTTATAATATAATAGATTTTATTGTAAGATAAACTTATTTTCTTAACAAATCGCAGGTTCTCAATAACGTGTACTTCGCAGTAGAATTGACAAAGATATACTGACTAACTTACCGGTTTTTCTTCACGAAATTCGCTATTTCTATCTATGATTCCAAGATGGGCTTACAAATAATCGCTTATTCAATTATATAAATAGAAATGGGTAAAATATTTACTTAAAAATAAGTATTTAGAAGAAGTAGAAATGAAATATAACATGCCAAAAATTTTTCAGAAATGAAATATAAGGGTTGCTAACCCACGGGGATGAAGCAACAATAGGTAATTTTACATTTCAAACCGAACTATTTTCCATTTGGTTTTATTTCAAATTTTAAACTGAACCTGGGATATTTCGAAAAAACCGTTTTGGTGGTGAATTTTAGGGTACCTTTCACCCCTTTAATAGGAAATTGGTCCAACAAAAAAAATTAGCCCAAATAAAAATAAATTATGCAGTATATAACATAAAATATTTATTTTAACGGTACGAAAGTGTTCTGTGCCTACGGGGTAGTTTACCGCCGATAGTGCTTTTATTTGCAAAAACCCTGATACACATCAACTTTAATTTTTTATTTTGAGCGCAAAAATGATTTTTGTAATAATAAATTAATTTTATTGCAAATATTATATAGAAAAATTGTTCAAAAAATAAGGTATACTGAAATAAAAATTAAGAGTCGCCACCCCCATGGACCAAACTACACTTGCTAGTTTCGTTCTTCAAAGAGAAGTATTTTGCATTTTGTTTCATTTCAAAACATTAACTAGAACTTAAGATATCTAGAAAAACCCGCTTTCGGGAGTAAACTTTCGGGGCGGTTTTCATCCCTTTAAAATCGGATTGGGCCGAAAAAAAATACGTAATAAAAAATATCTCTCTTATATTTGATCCTCTACATCATATCAAAAACTCAGAAAAATCGGAGGCGGACACCTCGATAGGTTACCTTGTGAGAGACAACAAGTTGAAGCGTGGATGCCGCACTAAACCTAAGGTGTCGACAGAATCAAAGTCTCGCAGCTCCACCGACTCTTGTGCCCCCTCTGGGCATAACTCCTCACATGCTGCCCTCTTATCAAGAGCCGACTGTACGTCATCCGGTCCAAAAAAAATATCGTCGACATAAGGGTGCCTTCGTATTGCTGACGCGTCTTGGGCGAAAGGGAGTTGCTCTTCGTCCGCAAGTTGAAATAGTGTTCGAAGGGCGAGAAACGGAGCTGGTGAAGTTCCATAAGTCACGGTAGACAGAACGAACGTCCGCAGCAGATCATTCAGCGCGTCACGGCTATAAATTTTCTTAAAGTTACGATCACACGGGTGCACCATAATTTGACGAAACATTTTCACTATGTCTGTCTTGAATGAAACCTTAAATAGGCGCTATCGTAGAAGAATTACTCAGAGATCGGGCTGTAACTTTGGGCCAGCATACAATTTACCGTTCAAGGTGAACCCAGAAGATGTTTTCGCAGAAGCATTGAATACGACGTGAATTTTTCCGTTGACATCCTGAGATCGAAATACCGCGTGAGGTACATTGGGTAATCGAGTGTGCGTGTTCAGAAAGTGCTTCTCGCACCACTGATCCTCATCGGTCAGTACTTTAGAACACGACACTTCTTCCAACTCCTAAAATCTTCGTAAATCAAAGGACGGGTCCTCAGCACACGCACAGTGAAAAGACGGAATTCGTTCGTTAGCGTGTGCTGCGCCAGAGGGACCGACGAGCACCCATCCTAACTCCGTTTCGGGAGCCATCGATTGGTCGTTAGTTCCTCTGTGCATTCCACCACTCAAAAGTGAACCATAGACGTCAGCCCCCAAGAGTACATCTATTCGAGAGGGTGAGAAAAACTCGAGATTAGCGAGGATGAGGCCGGAGAGGTGAGGCCACGAAGTAACCGGCGCGGTTCGCGAAGGGATAGAAGAACTCACTGAGGGTGGCACCAGAGCATTAATTCTGAACTCGAAGCGTGAGTTCACTCAGGGCCGCAGTTTAAGAGCAGTCTCGGTTCTAGCCAGTCCGGATCGATGAACCTTGCAGCCCGGACACTGACGCGCAGACGCATAGCACGCAACTTCTACGCGACCCACTCGGAGACAAACGCCGACTCTAACTCAATGATTGCGGTAGCTAACAAAATAACGTGACGTTCGACGTTTCTTGCTAATAGCACTGACACTCCGGAAGAAATTGGAGTTTCAGTGCAACTACCCACACAGACTGAAATATTTCTGAAAGATTCTTGGAATACGTGGAAGAAAGAATTGAAATCTTCGAGAAATCATCCATTGGAATATTCCAGGAATATTCACATGTTCTCGAAATTCCTGACATTGAAATATTCCACGAATTATACTGGAATTTAAGAAAAAGAATTCATGAAATATTTTCAGATTTTTAATGAAATGATTACAGAATATATTCCAGAAATCTTCCACTGGAATATTCCAGTAATAATTCTATAACCTTACATTGAAATATTGCATTAGTCTTGCTGATTTGGTTTGTTGGTCGATTGTCTCCACCGAGGCGATCCTTGGCTTTTTCCGCGGTGGGGCTGGCTGTCGAGGAGCCGTTGGTATTCTCTTTGTGGGAGATCAGAGGAGCGCAGATTTACGCGGCGGCAGTTTTCGAGATTGCTGGCTGGTAATCTTTTTGACGATTATTTGCAGGGATGGTCTGGCGGATTCTGGCTATGATGTATTCGCTTCTGCGAATCTATTGGTGCTCGAGACCGTGAATGTTGAGGGTGGAGCGATCGGCTCGAGTGGAGCGGCCAGACCGCAAAAGTGTCTCCCGGTCTGTTTGAGTGGCTGCGTTGGTGTACTCAACTAACCCGCCGTAAGGAGTCTCCCGGTTGGTTTGAGTGGTTGCGTCGAGATGATCGGCCAACTCGCCGTAGGTCTGCGTGGCTACGCTGACTCGTTGCACTCGTCGCCTCCGCTCCTCCGTCAGCTCTCTATTCGCTTGAGCCAGTAAAGACCGGGTGATTTCAAGTTCCGCTCGAACCTCGGCAACGGGAAAGGAAGTCGGAGAAGGAAGGGTCGCACAGATCCATCAAAAACGAGGCAAGGGTTGGGTTGGGTTGGGTAAGAGACCTTGTACCTCGTGGGATTGTCAAATAAAACAAGTTTTAATTGACAAAATAAAGGACTTTATTTACTCTCAAACTTAGCAACTAATTTGCCGAGACCATTTAATTGTAATGCGATTAGATGTCGAGTGAACAAAAAGTACGCTATACCGCGCGCGCTTTGGCGCGAGATTCAAATTTTCGAAGCGCGCGGTATTTGAATTTTTAAATCGTGCGGCGGTCTTTTATTTGGAAAATTAAATAAAAATATTTTTTTATTTGTGTATCAATCTTCCACTATTTTGTCACTGGAATCTTCCATGGGAATATTCCAGGAATATTCATTTGTCCTTGATATTCCTGAAATTGGAATAACCACACATCATGACTGGAATTTTCCAAAAAGAATTCATAAAATATTTCAAGAAATTTTAATAAAATAATTACAGAATATATTCCAGAAATCTTGCAATGAATTACTCGAATAATAATTTCCACATAGTATGGCAGTTTACTGGAAGTTTCCTGGAAGCTTCCATAAATGATTCGGAGTAACCTTTAGAAAAACACTAGTCTTTCATACATATTTTTTATACAATGTATTTTAACAACTTTGTACGCTTGTCATTTATTGTATATATTTTCGCACATACATAAAACTATTCTTATTTGTACTTAAATGTTTCGCAGAAAAAACTGTATCCAATTTTTTCCCTGTCGAGGAATTGAATCCGGGTCGCTCGAATAATACGCTAACAAGCTAACCGCTACGCCATCGTTCGCATGACAGCTTTTTCATTTATTGCCTTCATAATGTGTATGAATAGCAAAATGAAGGTATGACATTTTGCATTGAACATATACATAAATCAATGAAATAAATTACTATTTTTATTTGTAAATCAGTTTTCTATTAATAAAATCAAAATATAATAATATAAATTATTTATGTAAAAGATACAATGATTACTTACTGATGTGCTAAAACCTACTTTACCGATATTTAAATTCTAATTTTCTCTGGGAATTAAATAAAATATTTAGGAATAGGCAACTATTTAGCTGCTTCTCTACGGTTAAAAAATATTTCTATATCTTGATAATTCATTTTAATATATTTTTAGAGAAACGAATTTAGAACAAGAAAATTATTATCAACAAGAATAAAATAAAATAATTTATAGAAAATTCATTAAGTATTTCTTTAATGTTAAAAGAAAAGGTTAAAAGCGTCATTTCTTCTAATATTTTATTTAAATGTAAAAATAAAATAATAAATAATTGCTAAATATAGATGCTGGTAAGGTAGATCTCTTTCCTTCGATACATATACCCGCAATCTTACAGGAAGCTTACGAGAAGCTTGCGTGAAATCTTGCTATGGTATTCTGGTAAAAACTTCATTTATCTTGCCGAAAGATTACAGTACCTTTTCACTTTAAAATTTTTAGAATCTTTCGTTGGGAATTGAATAATGAAGTTCTGTAGAAAGAAACATTCTCAGTGGTATTATCGATAAGGTTCAACGTATACGCTCATTAATCACAAAGAAAGAGATACTCTCATCGCGAGATAACAGATCAAACATTATTACCGCATTAACGTAAGGTAAAGTACCCAATATTAAGACACATTTTCAAACGTCATACTTATATTCGGCATTTCTGATTGTTAAAAGGCTTTTAACAATACTTTTTAAATCGCGTTTTCTCAGAGAATATTTGATTAATGGACTCAAAATTTTAACCACATATTGTACTTATTGAAGACTATATTTAGTTAAAATCTTATAGTTTTTAGAAAAAAGTTATTTTACAAAAATTTGCGTTTTCATTGTACCACAATAACAAGAGTGAAAATTATTCAATCAACGTGAAATTCGGCACAGATGTAGCTTTTATATATCTTCAGATCGAAGATGAAAACTGTTTAAAAAATGTTCTAATCGCTTTTTCTTAGAGAATACTTGATTTATCAGCTTAAAATGTTAAACACGTATAAAAATCGCTAAAGAAAGTTTAACCCGGCCGTGATAAGATGTGATTTACACATCTCTATTTAAATCACGACCGGGAGAGAATTAAACGCGCACACACGCACTCGATGGAGTGTATCTGATTAGGCGCGATACAATTTTGTATTATTTTTTTGTATTTTGGTGCGCCCACCGAACCCGCGCAGGCCCGATTAGCCGCGTACAGATACATTCCGGAAGAGAGAGAAGGGATAATAAAATTCCTATTGATAAATTAGCACGGCTAGCGCGCGAGCAGCCGAAAAACTCCGATGAGCTTAAGGAAAACTCGGAGTTATTATGTCAGGTGACGCGGTGACAGCCCTGGATTGGTACAGGTGTTTAACGGAGGAAGAGACACTCTGTTATATCGAAGCTCTGGGCCTGAAGCCAGACGGCGGCACCTTCCAAAGGCTCGCCCGGATCAACAAATGGTTGACCAGGGAATACTCAACGAGTGACTTCGTCGACATCGTCGCCAAGGACGAGCACGCCACGTACACAGAGCGGAGAAATGCTCGACGGACGTTCTTGGATTGGACGTCCGGGGTGGTGTATAACATTTCCTAGGCCAATTCGTCAACAGAAGAACCACATCCGCTCGAGGCTTTAGACACCGACAAGATGGTCAAAGAAAACCTCGAGCGAAGCAGAAAATGGGCCGAGACGACCATTCGCGAACATGAGAGCGAAGAGAATGAGTCATCAGAAGACAGAGACCAGAAGAAAAGCATCTCGCAGTCCGAAAAGTCCCAGAAATAGCAGAAAACACCCCGCCCCTAGAAAAATCAACGACATTCGAGATGGCCAGCACAAATGGAACGACTTTCCAGATACCGATAGACTGGGCAACGTATATAATGGCCGTAGACTCTAAAATTCGGAGTAAAATTCGTACTCGGCAATACGGTCATCAATGCTATACCAAACGTCGGACACAGCACGAGGCTGGAAAGCACGGAAGCATCTACGAGAAGGGTGACGTTCGAAGATTCGACATCCTCCCGGCGACCACAAGAGGATTTACCGCCGAATTATCAGCAACAAAGACGAACGGCGAGAGACAGATCCAACATGCCGAATTTGGATTTGTCACTACATCCAGCGGCACCCTCAGCGGCCCATGGAGGACCCTGCGGAGGGGGTGGATCTCAGAGACGACCGGGAAATACCAACGACTCTGAGATATCGAGCGTAAACCCACCGTCACTGGCAAGTGATTGAAAAGATACTGGGTAACATTGATGAAGCTCTCGGATGTACCTCGTGGATGAAAGATCATATTGACCTGGGAAGCGCACGTCCCATTAAACAGAGGTACTATTCAGTATCGAAGAAGCTCGAAGAAGATATGCATCGCCAGGTGATTGAGATGTTGGAAACTGACGTGATCGAGCCCTCCACGAGCGCATGGTCGAGTCCGGTAGTTATGATCCGGAAGCATAACGACAAGTATCGCTTTTGGTTATGTCTTCTTGGTACCGGAAATTTCTAAAAAACTTTGCCACCGTCGGCGAACCGTTGACGGTGTTAACGAAGAAAGATAGGCGATATAAATGGGGCGACGCACAACAAGAAGCGTTCGAGATTAAAGCCCTTATTGCCTCAGCCTCCGTTCTTGCACGACCAACTTTCGACGCACAATTCGTCGTGCAAACGGACGCTAGCGACACTGGAGTCGGCGCCGTGCCTCTCCAAGTGATCAAGGGGCAAGAACACGTGGTGACGTTTGCTAGTTGCACGCTGACAGCGGCTGAACGTAATTACAGCGTGACTGAGCGCAAGTGCCTCGCCGTGGTATGGGCGATTAAGAAATTCCGCCCGTACATCGAAGGCTACCATTTCCTGGTAGTCGCCGATCACAGCAGTCTCCAGTGGCTACATAGCTTGCACAGCCCCACCGGGAGACTGGTGAGATGGGCACTCGAGCTGCAAGGTCACTCCTTCGAGGTAGAGCATCGAAAGGGCGCATTGAATCACATGCCAGACGTTCTACCTCGCATGTATGAGGAGGATGATGACCTAGAGGTGAGCGCCAATACCTGGGCTGATGGTACAAACGACTAATGGTACCAGTCCTAGACGGACGAGGTAAAGCGCGATCCAACGACTCACCCGCGCTGGGAGGTGGTCGGGGGCCGCTTATTTTATTACCTCGCTGACGAAGTGGCAGAAGCGGCGATCGCGGACGACGAGGCTTGGAAACTCGTCGTACCACGCGAACACAGGCGAGAAGTGCTTCGCGAATCCCACGAGGATCCGACCGCGGGACACCAGGGTCGTGAGAAGACTCATGAGAGAGCAGCATGGCTATACTAGTCGCCGAAAATGTACCAAGCCGTGCGGAAGTTCATCCGGCGCTGCCAGATATGCCAGCAGATGAAGACCGAGCAGCGACCGTCAGCAGGATTGATGGGGCAACGCGTAATTGACTGGCCGTGGCAGGTAGTTGCCGCTGATATCACAGGGCCGTTCGTGAAGAGTAAGCGAGGGCATGAGTATATCCTCGTCTTCGAAGATTTGTTCACGCGCTAGGTAGAGTATATACCCATTCGCGAAGCCAACGCCAAGACAATATTAAAGGAGTTGCGAAAGCGAATAATCTTGTGATTCGGCACTCCCAAGGTATTTGTCTCCGACAACGGCACGGAGTTCAAGGATAAAGCCGTTGAAGAATACCTCGGCCAGCTCGAGGAGACGAGATCACTCAGCCGTTGCGTCAGGGAAGCCAAGGGAGAGGCGATCTAAGTGTGGGGCGCCTTCCTCGATGAATTTCCCCACGGCCAAGAGTTGGCGGGTCCCTGGGCCGCAGGCCTAGAGCTTTGCGCCGCAGAGCGCGACGCGCTTTTGGCACGATGGCGCATCCAAGCCGCCGAAGAGAAGCGCCGAGAGGCGATACACAGAGCCGACGAGGCAAGGACCGCCTTCCCGGCCGCAGGTGTCGCTAAGGCACGCGAGCGCCCGGGTGCCTACGACCTGCCACCCGAGATGTCGAGGGAAGACAGAGAAGCACTGTGGAGGATGTCTCAGCGTCGGTGCTACTACTGCGGCCGTCAAGAGGTCTCCACTGATTGGAAGTGCCCGAACGCGGCGAACCACGACTTTAAACGGCCGTGGTTCAAGAGTAGGTAGGCAGTAGGCGATTTGCCCCGCCAAGCCGGGTGTATGCCCCCTCTTCGGGGTGAATAAAGAGAGGGGTTAGCCCCGCAACTATTTTTTTTTTGTAAATCCGCTATTGTTTTTCTTATTTACTCTCCCCCACCCATTTGCAGGTGTCTAGCTGAACGCGCTGCCGTAAGATAAGGCAAAGTAGAGCGATCTTTCGCCGGGATAGTTCGCATCTGAACGGGGGGCAAGAAGTAACGTCGCGTGGATATAATACCGTCGTAGTGCGCGTATAGAAGGCACGATATCTGCGAGCCCGTGCCTGTAAACACGCGCGAAGGTAAACATCGGCAACCTTGGCGAGGGCCGCCAAGTCTTGAGGACGCGGAGTATCCGCGTACCTCAAGAGAGTGAGAGAGAGCATACGCTTGCACAGCGAGTGAGAGAAAGAGAGAGTGAGAATTGGAGAGTGTGACCTGGCGAGCGGAGCTACAACGCCATCCGACTTCGTAAGAGAGAGACAGCGGAATAGAAGAACGGCCGCTCGTCACTCCTGCAGGCAGGCACTTACCCAATCGACGGCTACTTGGAGCGACTTCTCTTGACGAAGATTACTTCGCCCGGCCGAGTGACAGCGCCAGCGGAAGGTAGGAGCTGGTCAGGCATTACGCGTATATCGCGAGCAAGCCCGTCGGACGCCGATCGTCCGAGGGTACACGAACAAGCGAGGCCAGCTGAGGCGCGCGCGAGTATCGGCCGTGTGCGGCGGCCGATACGCTCAGCCCGGGCCGATGGATAGCGAGAGCCGGTGTATGTGCTGATGCGTGCAAATTTACATTTAAAAATTATAAACTTTACTAATATTACTAGAACAATGTTAATCTCAATATTTAAAGTTATAAAAAGAAATATTTTTATTTAAATACAATATAGCCCTTGAAAGTTTCTAAAGAGTTTTGACAGAGTAAAGTAAAATCTCAAAAAAATTTTTATAGATTAATAATCTAAAAAGTTAATTGTAATTTTGCACTATATATTGAATAGAAATCGATCGTTTTCCCCTGTATAGTGTAGCCGAAAAAGAAAATAATTCTTTCTTTCTAGGCTAAAATCTAATGTCTAGTTTATGGGGACCGACAAACCTATACGCGAGGAAGTTTAAAATTTGTTGATAAAAACTAGATGTGTATGCGGAGACTCTAAATATTATTGCCCTACTCGGAAAAGCATAGTGGATACCACATGGAGCAAAAGAACGTAAACAGAAGGGTTCAAGCACGTACTTACAGTACGAGCGAGAAACAGCGGGCGAACAAAGAATCGATTGTACATTGGATGGATAACGATTTTATTGCGGTCGGGCGAAATGTGCTCTAAAATTTTAGTTTATAATTAATACAAAATTATAAAGTAGAGTTTAATAATTAGAGCAGGATGTAACACCGCTCCAGCGACTTTAAATATAAATTGTCACGACCTGCCGTACCAACGTCGTTAATAACCCGTAGCTGTAACGTTTCGGGGACGCGAACGCGAGATGGCGCGTCGATGCAGAATTGGAGCTGCATCGACGTGATGATTAGCAGACATCTGCAACAGGAGGCAGCCATTTTGATCATTGTCCAAAGGTATCGTAGACAGAATTTCACCGCACCGTAATCTCGCCTCGTTATTCCGTGAAATTTAAGTAGAATTTACGTGAAAGTTATCGAGATGGCTAGTTGCTACCGTAGCGCGATATCGGTGCAAGTATGTTCGCTGTATATTGTCGTATAATCCAGTATATTTTGTGTAAAATTTACGTCGACAGGCTTGTAGCACCTGTCGCACGTAATACTCTCCGTCGCTGCAACAGATTATCAATGATTATCGTCCAGTTCGACAGCAAGTGGTGAGTTAATTACGCGTAGTCGTTCGATTTACTCGTATAGGCTCGTCGCACCTGGACCGCGGCTTCGTTTAGGCGTTCTCCTGCGGAGAGAGCGAGCGCAGAGGGAGTGTAGACCTAGTGCTTGTAACCGTCGCCTAGGTCAAATTTTAAGTTCAACTTGCCGGCAATTTATAAGCGGCATGGCAGTGTAGTCTGCTCTCCCTCTCACGCTCAGCTCCGTATATGTGTCGCACATCGAGTGAGGCCGCTCTCATCATCGAACCCATGACCTCTGGATTACTACGCACGCACGCTATCCATTACGCTATCGTTCACTTGAAAGATTTCTGGCCTTTGTCAGAATTGAAAAAAAATTATTTTCATAAACTCTGGTTCAGAAACCACTGGTTTTACTCCACTAGAGTTACAGTCCTGCGAGATTATGAGACAAATCGATTCACTATCCTGAAGCTGTTGACACAACAACCCCCGTCAAGAGAAAATTAACATCGCTAGAGATCGCATGAAAAAATAGCAGGAAAACCAAAGGAGTTACATGATGTGAAAAATAACAAGAAATTCTATTAGTTTCAACTCGGTCAAGAAGTTCTGTTGAAAGAACATAACGTATCAGATGCTAAAAATAAAGAGGTCGATAAATTCTTTTCTAAATTTGAAGGTCCGTACGAAATCATAAAACAAGTTGGAGAGACTACTTATATTTTATTTGATTGGAATTCACACGAGGAGAGGGGTTAATTCCATACTAACAATTTGATTCCCTATAAACGGAGGATTTCGATAAAAGTAGATTAATGAGATATATTTGAAAAAAAAAAATTTAATTCTACACAGACATGCACGGTTTTACCAGAGACGTCAATAGTAACGAACTTGAATGCTGAGTTCATTTCACTGTTTACATAAATAACCTCTTGATTTTCATCAAGCTACCAGTCTCCCTTTTACTTCCGTTTTCAGCACATCGACATGGAGCTTCATCCAATTAATGGAAAATTTTCTGTATTTGCGCTTTATCGGTTTTTTCTCAGATTCCTCTTCGGTTTCTTCCCTTTCATCCGATTCTAATTAGTCTAGATTCTGTATCTTCCTTGAATTTTCAAGACTGTCTTCGTTGGAGGATGTTTCCTGATCACGGTTTTGCTTTGCGGCTGCTCTGGTCAGGTAGCGTACTTGCATTCGTGGATCGTATTCATTGTAATTATCATCTTTCTCTTGTATCTCCGCTAATTCGTGTAATTCTACTCCAGGTCGGTCCGGATTTTCCTCTCGGAGTCGTAGTATCGGGTTTCGGGACAGTACATCCGCGTTACAATTGCGTGGTCCAGGGCGATAGATTATCTCGAACATGTAGCAACATAATTCTGCCTTCAACCTGTTCAATGTCTGGTTTTTTAGTGTTATGGAAATCTTTGGACCATATAAAAAAGGACGGAATTGTTCTTTTGCAAGTACTACTTAAGTAGAGTACATTTAGTAGCGCAGATCTGGTCCTCTTAGGTATCTGGAATCGTAAACGCGTGCACGTTATCCATCTCGCCTTGTCCTAGTATTGCTCCTAAAGCAAAATAACTTGCGTCTGTGGTGACAATGAATTCTTTTGATAGATCAGGTGCTCTTAAAACTGGCTCACTGCAGACTGCTTCTCGTAGCTTCTCCAATGCTCGTCGCTGCTCTTCCTTCCTCCCATACGAACGGCTGCTTAATCTTGTCGTTTTTCTGCCGTTTCCATGTACGAATTTCGATTTTATCTATATTAAAGCGTATGCCTGTCTCTTTTTCTATGCGTTTGGCTTCACCTACTGCTTCTTCTAGACTTCTCGGTTGTCGAATGCTGACGAGGTACTATAAGTCCGGCCTCAACCCATATAAAAATTGTTTCGGAGCTTCCTGGTCGCTTTGCTGCTGATACCACAATCTGTCCACAGTAACGAGAGTTGTTACTATCGTGTGATCATTGCAGTTTACATAAAAGGATCATTACTTGGTGTCCGTAGTCCGTAACCTTCTCTGATGGTCCTTGTTTTTAATAGGTACCGCACTTGATCCACGTCTTGGTCGTCACTATATTTCTCGGTGATAGCAGTCAGCAATTATTCAAGCCAGTTGAATCTAAGCACGGTAGGAAATCCTTCGCTGCTTGGCATTTTAGTCTGAGGCATACATTGTTTTTTAACTACTCCTCTTTCTTTGGTCCTAATTCTTTCTGTATTGCCCGTATTATTCTGCAAAAAAATGTCGCTCTTTCTGATTCGCCTTCGAATTGAGGTATTATATTCGTCAATTGCGGAATAGAGAAGGTGCAAGTTGAGTTCTTACTTCCCTGCTGGTAATAAAACTGTTCTGCTGGGCTTTGAGGTGGTGGTCGGATGTAAGTATTACCTAGAGGGGCGTAAACTCATGCGAGTAACTAATAATGTTAGGCTGTGGTACGTTTCCGCTCAGTCTGTATGTGTGACGGATTTGAGAGACTGGTTCCCCCTGAAATTGTATGTTGAATAGAGGTTTTGTATTGGGCTATCTTTTTATATGTGGCGTGTTCGATAGCGGGGACACGAAGCTGGCCCTCTCCCAGACAGGTGGGTAGAATACCCCTCCGGATATTTGGTTCAATGGTGGGCAGCTACCAGGTCGTCTTTGGTCCTCCCCTGGGAATTTTGATTGTAACCGTGTGGTGATGTCGACCTTATGTTCAGATACTTCATCCTTGAGCAGTAGTTCGTCAACCGATGGATGACTCGGCAATGTATTTGTTTTCGCCCCCACTTTTTGTTGCAATTTCTCCATAGTTTCTATACGGTGCATTCTAAATAGATTCAACGAGCAAAAAAAATTGAAGTCTTCGATTTTTTTCAAATGTTTTTCAGGACCAGAAAAGCTAGCTTTCTACCAAACGGCAGCGTGCCATCCATATGCGTCAGAGTTGTTGCCCGAGCGAAGCAATAATTATTTGTCTTAAATAGTTCTCAGATAACTTGATTGTGTCTGTGTCTTCCTTGGTTATCCAATACACCAGTTTTTTTAGAGTCCCGTCTAGCTACAATGTGCTGCTCGCCATTGAGATTAATGGTTATAATGATAATGATTAGAGTGTTCTTATTTCCACCTCCTGTAATTGTGCCAACTCCTTTTCGCTTTTAATATCAAATCTTTTAAAAAAAATATCCATCCGCCATTCTTAAAAGATGCCTTGTGTAATTTTGTTATGGTTATCTTGAGATAACAAATGAACTGGATCTGTTTTTATAGAATATAAAATTATAATTCATATTATTGGCACAAGTAGAAGAAGTGGAAATAAAAAAAAACACACTAATCATTATAACCATTAATCTCAATGGCGAGCAGCACATTGTAGCCAGACGAGCTTATAAAACACTGGTGTATTGGATAACAAAGGAAGAAACAGACACAGTTAAGATTCTCTGAGAACTTTGAAAGATAAATAATTATGCTGGACTGCTCAAATGAGCAGAATGCGGTACTGATCCACCCTATAAAAAATTTACGAAGTAAGGTACTCTTACTACATACCAACTCAGATACGTATAAGCTGTGTGTTAAAATTTTAATAAAAATGAAATAAGAGGAAAATGTGTTTATTTATTTATTTAGCAATCGCGCATATGAAATGGGGACAAATGGTTCTTCGGAAATAACTTCAGGGGCAACGCGTGGTTATACAAAAAAATTGCCGATGTCAAAACTCACCCAGAACCCTTTCATATAAGGGATGAAGGGAGTGCGAGAACGAATAACAATTTCAACAATCGCGCATACGAATTGGAAACGAGAGGGAGATTAGGAAATAAATGTACAGCCTTTTTCACATCTCCGGCGGAAATGAGAATGAATTTTTCGATAGTTGTGTTAAAAAAATGTATATTGCACTCGTGAATATAGTAGACTGTGCGAACCTGCGCGTTTGTTGCCCTTGCTTCGCTTGGGCAACAACTCTCACGCAGGGAGCACACCTCACCTTATTCCCTTGGTGCATAATATACTATTATCTATGTTTAGAGTTATCTAAAACATTACACTACGAGCTTATACATAACGCATATGAGGCTTAAACGTGTAGAAATCGCAATAATCTTTGTGTGTATCTTCCGAACGAAGAAAGATGGCACGCTGCCATTTGGTAGAAACCTAGCTTATTTGTCCATGAAAAACATATTCAAATTTCACGAAAAAAGGTGGTGTTTTTGAGAAATTCAATTTTGAAAAAAAGCACTTTTTTCAGATTTTTCAATACATCTCAAAAACTATTTAAGTTATTTAAAATCTGAAAAAAACCACATGAAAGCTGATAAAATTTGGCGCAATTTAAAAAAAAAGTCTCGATACGATAACTTGGACCAAAACTACGGTCATTTGAAAAAAATGCGAATTTTTATTTTCAAAATAACGCTTTCTCAATGTAATTTTTGATATCGCGCTACAGGGCTCGAAAATTATTTTTCGACAAAAGGAAAAACACGGGTCTAATAAAATTTAATGTAGAATATGACCTCAGAGTTTCAAAAAAATCGATGACTGAAACTACATAGACATAGGCGGTGAGCGTATCGCTTTCGAGTCCTCGATACGGATCCTGGGAGTAATATTGGACTCGAAGCTCTTTTGGAAAGACCATGTCGCACAGACGAGCCAAGGTGTGCGTTCTCTCATGTACAGGCTATCCCCTCCCCTACATATTAATATCCATGGACGTGTCAGCGTAACGCCTAAAGTCGGTAACGCTAAAAATAGATATAGATATATAGATGTGTATTACTAAGGAGAGAGAGAGAGAGAGAGAGAAAGAGAGAGAGAGAGAGGGGGGGGATCTGTACCTGCGGAGACGCATGACATATAATGTAATTAATATTAATGATATCATTGGCCGTTCAGTTCATCTGGCGCCACTAACCACAAACCGAACCAACCATTAATGATATCAATTATGTTTTTCAGGTGTATAAACAAGCATAATCCGAAGTTTGAAAAAACGAGCTTTTGATTATTGTCTATTGAATATTGATCATTGTTTATTGACTTTGACATCACTATTGAGTATTGATCGTTACGGATTAGAACTGATTTTATTGAACTTTGGCTGTTATTATTGAACATTTACCATTTTGATTAAAAATTAAACTATATTTTGATCATTATTG
>JAWWEQ010048487.1:0-16010 GCA_035583055.1 Torymus tubicola | reverse complement strand
CATGAAAAATTTGTTATATACACAAAAAATTTACGAATCGTAATAAAATGTATGAAAGTATATAAACTCGTATGAATCCGTAAATAAATATACAAAACTGTGCAAAACTGTAATATTCAGTAGAACTTACGGAAATGTACGTTTTCGTTTGTTTTCTTTCATTTTCTTATCTTTTCGTACCTTTTATTACGTTTTCATACGTTTGAATTTTCAGGTGCTAATCGAAGGATTTTATGAATCATAAAAAATTGTAGATAACCGTAAGAAACCGCAGAAAATGTAAGAAACCGTACAAAACCGAACGAAATATGTCCGAATTGGAACGGTTTTCTACAGTGTTGTACGGTTTTGTACGGTTTCTTACGATTTCCTGCGTTTGTTTTTTTCAATACGCGAGGGAATTCATATTTTTTAATTCTAAAAAAAGTAATGGAAAGCTCGCATTCTTTAGTTTTGTTGTATTTGTTTACAATTCTGTGTAAGACTTGACTAGGTAGTTAATATAAAAGTCACAGCACTTTTTTCAGTATTTCCTTAAAATACAGTTGAAAACGTCGATAACTTCATTTTATTGAAGCGTTAGGTCTAATATTGTGGCTTCCTTCTTATTACGGTATCTAAAGTCATATCTCAAAATTTGAAAAAAATCCGTGATCCGGATCTGAGATACTCTCGTTGTAAGTACTATCAATTGTTTTTTGCAAATTCTCCCTTTTCCACCATTTTTCATAAGTTTCAAGCCTAAATTCAAACTCACGTAACTTTTGAAGGAATCAACATTTTCGAACTCTGAAAAGAGATTTGAAAAGCTCTCGTTCTCGCGTTTCATTCTCTTTTTGCGATATTTCATATTGAGTTCTTTATTTATAGAATTATTTTGGATCAAACTAGAGCTATTTTTAATTATTTAAAAAAAATCTAATTATTATGAGAAAAAAATGTTACCCTCAAATCGAACTTGTTCTTATTCATTTCTACGTTCAGAAAGTCCCAAAGAACAAGAAAAAATTCATCCCTAATTGTGCTCTCAAAAAAATTTTTTAATTAAATTCGTCAACATAAAAGGGAAATAACTTTTGGAATAGCTCATATGTATAGTTTTAAGTAGAGGGATTAATTGAATAGATAATGTTTATATGTGTAAGTTGAAATAACTTATATATTTTTATTAACCTTTTTACTTTTTTAAATCTTCGGTGAGATTGGGGTTTTTCTCTTTCAGTCATCAATAAAACCTACGGGTCCTAGTCAAGTTTGTAATTTATTATGATAATACATAATTGTTTACGATAATTTAAATAAGAAATGATTGTTTTTTACTTTACTGATAGTTTTTATATCTTTCTTTTATATAGAACATATCGAAATAGTAAATTTTTTAAAAGTTGAAAGATATTTTTACTCGTGTCTTATATGTTTATTATACTGGTATTATACCTACAATGTTTTTGCTGTTTTAGACGTGTTCGTTTGGCCGCGTACTTAATGGTATGTAATGGAAAAAATTATATTTTGGATCTCCGTTTCTACGTCATCAGCCAGGGGAGCCATTAAAATTTATCTAAATTTAAGTCAGCGGCTCGTGTATTTTCCACCTCTAAGCTTAATTTTGTTCTTCGTTATTATTAACGATAGTTATCTATTTTCACAGCAGTATTTAACAGCACTGTCGTTCTCGCGACACGCGGAGACATCTCAAGAATCTCAAATCGAACTCAACTCCCGTCCAGCTGGCCTTTGTTGGCATACAGTATTTTACTTGAGGAGCAGAGCTCTTGAGATGTTAAAGTAAATTCCTGCAGTCACACTCCGCACATAAACGTAATCCACATTCCAAACGTGCTGATTCAGTTAAAAAGATTCCAAGACTCGCCGAATGATGGCGACACGGGCTGCTAGCGAGCCCACGGCCAATGAGCCAACAGGCAAGAAGAAGAACTGACGAAGGAGAGTGCCGAGCTGCCGAGTGGAGAGGAACGCGAGCGGGAGGCGGGAGCGAGTATCCGAGACAACAGCAGAACGCCGAGCCAGCGAGGAGAAAATTCCTCAGACAGTGAATGGGTCATGGCTAGTGATGGCGTATGTTAATGTCGCCGAGTGGAAGACAGATCAAGTGTGCGAGTGGCTCAAAGGTGCGCAAGTATACAAACGAATGCAGTGCATTCGAGAAAACAAGCTTTTATTTTACGAGCGATACATAGCGACAAGTGCAAAGTGGTAGATTGTGTCCAGTGTTGCTAAAAAGTGCTCGCGACGAACCGTGGGAAAATCCCTCTCGCTTTTTCCAACCTTCCTCCCCCCTCCCCCATCCCGAGCCACTGCGTGTGCACTCGCGTGCACGCTCAACTGACGAGTACCTGTACATGCACGCTCGGCCGAGTGAGAACCTGCGTGCGCGCGCGCACCCGATTATCGCGCATTCATTAAAAACGACGGCGGCGCGCCATTCATGAAAAAGGCCGCTGCCGCGGCACAAACGCGCGTGTGTATATCTATATCGATGCGCGCCGTGTATGTGGTGCGTCTGCTCTTTGTCAATCGAATTTCGCCCGTGTATTTTTAGGTTCGCTCTCCACTCTAGTCTATCCTCTCTCTCTCTCTCTTTCACTCGCTCTCCTCTCTATCTCCCTATCTCTCTCGCTCTTGCTTCACGCTCTCGTGTACGCGAGATGCGGACGCGATGCGTCAACAAGAGAGAGAATAGAAGAGCCGCCGCCAGCGTCTTCGTCGCACATCTTTCCGAAGAGAGATAGAGCGAAGACATCTCGCGCTTGCTATTAACTCCGTGTGATTTTCTCTTTGAGTACTTACTTACTTATGACTTGCCTGTATATTTAAAACTCTCTTCATCTATTTCAATCTTATTTTCAACTTTTTGCTTTTGCGATTTCAATGCTCAGTTACATTGTTCATCTGTTTTATAACAAAATATATCGTTTAGAGAAGTAATAGGTAAAACGAGCTTCTTTTTTAATTTAATAAAATAATAAAATTAACGCGCCGGGGATTTCGGAGCATATCTCGTTCTTTACTGCATCACTAAACTCAAATAATAGTTATATATTTGCAAATACGAGTAATGCTGCTCAGGCAAAGAACCCAAAATCCCAGAGCCTGTCGCGACTCGTTTCGGGATCTTTTCCTTACAGTGCTTTGGCAAGGAGACAGAAAGGGACACCCATACCAAGAAGTCAAAGCGGTACGAGAGAAGAGGACGCGAGAGAAAGATAAAGAAAAGGGAAAACTGGCCTGGGGTGACGGGCCACAGGCCACATCGAGTTAATTACACGTAGACTTGTTTTCCGGCCTTCTCGCTCTTTTGTGCTTGTCCTTCTCCGCATGCCTCTTTGAGCACAGCATCTTCTTTTTCCCTTTGCTACAGTGCTGTTTATATGGAACGCGCACAAGCGCTGCACGCTGCAGCGTATTTTAATCGGCGGTCCCCTTGTGTTCCCATCTTTATCTTTCTTTTTCGTCTACCTGTATGCGTGCAAACGAACGAGTGGCGCTTCCGCGGGGCTTTGCCCTTTGCGCGCAATTATGAAAGAGAAAAGTGAATGTATATGGGCTTGAGGCAGTCATGTTCATTCACGCAGTTCGCGCGCTCACGGATTTTATACATGAAAGAAATTATGCGCTGATTTTCGTCCGTCGTTTCAATTAATTTACCAATTTCGCCGTTCCCTCCTTATCATTCTTTTTGCAATTGTTTCTATTTTTAAAAACTATACAAGTTACAACAATAATTACTAATACTACTCCGATTGTTTACTTTAATTATTTACACTGACTCATTATTTTTTTTTTTTTTTTTTAAATTACATTATCTAAGGCTTTAAATAATTTTCGATAATGTTTTATTACAAATGATAAATAAATAAATTGATTTAACCACTTGTGCCTATTACAAAATAGTCAACAATTGCAATTATATTGAAAACTAAATTTAAGATATAATTTTATATTATTCAAATACTTTTCCTTTGTTTAAAGAAACATTTTGTATATTATCTATGTTCAATCCACTTTTTACAATTTAGCATTTGTTCTGTATTTAATTTTATTTCATAGTAAATAATAATAAACATAATTACTTAATTTTTGTAGATTATACAATATAAACAAAATATCAAATTCTTTTGAATTTTTATCTAATAGCTGTCGAACTATTTTAGGTCTGGAAAATTCTGTTCTTCCATATGTTCATAGTTTTATGAACCACAATGTCAATGGGCAGCAACTATTAAATCTACGCCCAGAGGACTTGGAGCAGCTTGGTGTCTTCAAATTAGGTCATCAAGAAATTATACTTGAAGCTGTTGAGTACCTTAGAAATTTCCATTATGAGTTGGACAGAGAAAATCTACAACTTTTGGCCATGCACTTATCGTGCCAGGCTCACAGTCTATATAATGAACTTACACGGCAGACAGATTCAAAACCAGTCACTACACAGACTTTATCCGACGTAGTAGCTATAATAACAGCAGTAAAACCACTGGTACGATGGTTAGATCGACCTCCATTTAGTGGTCAACTTGACTACAATGATAAAAAAACAGAACTGCTGAAGTTGTCCTTGGAAATGGCTACATGTGCTCAGAGAGATAGGTTTGCAGAAAAGCCAATAGAGGAGATTAGAACAACCTGTGGACAGATGGCTAAACTAGCTGATTACATCATACAGGATGTTGCTGACCCAATGATATTGCAGCCTTCCAGCTTAGATTTAGCAACTTTGAAGAAGAGACCTGGTGATGATTTGGTAAGAAAAGTATTTATATTACATATTCATTTTTTTTTTACACTATATTTTATGTTATTTTTAAAACACTATTTTATTCAATATTATATAAAAATCTTGTGAAAATGTAAACCATTTTTTAATTTGTTAAAACTTTTGTTCTCAACATAACAAATTACAAATATTATTTTATAAATAAATAATTATTATCTTTGTTATTAATTTTAACAGTTAAAAAAAACATTTTAAGTTTCTATATTCTTTGTAAAACATATTATATTTTTTTTACTTATGAATGGATTTGTTCTTTTTTAATTTAGAATTTAAGCATCTATTTAATCTGCTCCTTAGCAAAAGGTCTCTCTTAAGTCTGAGATTTATGATTAGATATTAAAATTAATTATGTATTACCTATAATAAATATTATATTTTTTTACTTAAACTCACATTGTTTAACTTTTCAAAATAATCTCTATGTAATATATTCAATAATATATTGTATTCTCAAAAAAGATGTAGTTTACATGTACAATTTATTTGAAGTACAAAAAAATTATTTTAAAAAAAAGTGCATTTCATTAAATTCTATAATTTTCAAGTTGTAATAGATAAAGTATCTTTTCTTTCAACATTCATTTAATTACAACAGGCCTACCATTTCCTCTTGAGATAATGAATGTGATAGTGGATGCTGACTAAATGATTAAATTTCATCAGTTTAGTTCTTTGTTTCATGAAGAAATAATGTATAAAATACACATTTTGTAGGGCTTCTACATCATACCTTCATTCCATGGCGCACATCAAATTGCAGAAATTAAATTTGGATCAGCTGCTCATCAATGTGGGAAAATGGAAGAAGGCGATGAAATAGTGCAGGTATATTTTAAAATTTAATTACAAATTTAATGGAAATAACATTAAATAAAACTTTTGAAATAATGTACTATATTATTTATAATAATGAAGTCTTTGTTTAGAAAGTTTACAGTGTGTTCTTTTTCTAAAGTTTTAAAATCTTGTTTTTTTTTTTTTTTAAATTTATGAATATAAAAGTATACTGATATCTAGTCACAGTTTTAAATCAAGTATTTATAAACCTTGAAAAGTATAATGTTTTGTCATGTGATCTATTCCATGAATGACAAATGCCATGACTCATCTTTTCAGGTTAATTATCAGACTGTTGTTGGCTGGGAACGAAAGAACGTATTGGAATTGTTTCGCGAGAGTCCCGCTGAAATTTTGTTGACGTTAAAACGAAGACCCAGACATACAAAAGTTTATGGACAAATATATATCAAACCATATAGATTACCAAGCAATAAGAAGACACCTTATGCAACAAGATGGCAACATAATTTACCATCTCCAAGACCAGAATTACTCACAATACCTGATTTTACAATGCCACTTCCAAGGTAAGAAAGAACATTCAATACACCAAATGTAATATTCATCATCAAATATTTTGTATAAATATTTCTTAAATCCACATGAAACATTTAGGCATTTTAAAAAAGGATAGAAACATTTTTTTAAAGTAATAGTGGATCAATTCAAATTTTGTGGGTTTTGATGAACTAACAATAAAGTATTTTTAATTTTTCAATAAAAAAGTCATTTAAAGCTTAACTTATTTTTATACAATATATTTCAAAACCAAATTTGAAATAAATTGTTAAACTAACATCAGAAATATATAAAAATTTTTTTTTTAGAAATGCTCCGAAAGTACCTACGCCCGAGCCGGTTTCCATTCTCGATACGGTCTCCATGATTGACACAATGACCACAGACGACAGTAGCGATTCGGATATCGAGATTGAGCCATCATCCTCGGTGCGACTTTACTCGAGCAAGCCGCGCAATTTGGTGCAGCGGCGTGCCACGATTACTGGGGCCTCACCAACGGCCAAGCACAGTATCGATATTGAGCAGTTCTGGCGAGAACTGAAACAAGAGCATAGCACCGTTTTTCAGCTGAGAGACAAAGCCAAGGCTATATCCTGCGCTCATGGACTCGATAACGTTCAAGTCGAGAGGCCCAGCCTCAGGCCGCAGACGTGCCTTGGTATCGAGCAACGATCGGCAGCTAGGAAAGCTGGACTTAACGCTACCGAAGGCGGTAGGAAGGTGCAGTTTCAGGATGTCAGCACAGAGGCCGAACGGCAAGCGCAAGATAAGAAGAATCAGGTTTCGCTGAATAATCAAACTGCTAATGGAGCGAAACCGCGAGGGGCCTCAGATTCTGGTGAGTCATCAGACACATATCTTTTTCCATTTCAAAATTTGCTTATGACTAAGGAAAATTAACTGATAATTTCAATAATCATAATTTTATTAATAATTGTTCAGTAGTATTAATACTTGTGATCGTCAATTGTTACAGATAAGTTTCGATGCCAGCCATCGAATAAAGCTCCCGTTAACACAGAAAGCAATAAGAAAAAAAGTGATAATCCCGTGCCTTTTAAAGAAAGTAATTGTTCTAGCTCAACGAACGACATTAAAGAGTCGACGATTGTCGGCTCAACTCGAAACTCCAGCGGCAAAGAACGCGGTAGACTCGATAAAAGCCACAGTACACCGGCATACGACTTCACCGAGTCAGACGATGACTTTATTGAAAAGAAATTCGAAGCTGCTCTTGATGAACATTACAAGCAGCAACAGCAGCAGAAGATAAGAATTCACAACTCCAGTAGTAACAGTATAAGTAGTTCAAATAAGACTGATTCGCGCCTCTTTGACTCCGCAGAGGATTTAGAAGAGCACGACAAAATAACAACGCCAAAATGTGCCGATGATGATCGTAGTAAGCCAAGGCTCATAGGAAATGTAGCGAGGAAGATTATTGATATTGAAAAAAATTTACAAATTAAAAGGTAAAATATGATAGCGAAATTGATAATCAGCAACATTTTTTTCTATTCTCAAAAATATTTTCAACCAATATCTAAATTAATATAAACCATAATCTAGTTGTAATTATTTAATAAAAGAAAAAGTACATAAAACATTAAATGCATAAATTATTTTTTTACAGTAATGAAAGCGTTACGGATAAAACGCCACCCAAGGCTACTGCAATTACAGAAACAACAAAAACTAACATTCACATCAAAATTAATGACGTTGATGTGAATGATAACGTAGACGAAGTTGAAGCAGATTCGGGTAACATTACAACTGACCTTGATTCCGACGAAGAAAGCCATTACCTTGATTGCGAGACTACCAATGTAAGTGTATCCGTGACTCAAGCGAGTGTCAATGAAACTGCTGTCAACGCTTGCCATGAATCAAGTAGGGAAAGTAGCGAGGATAAATCAGAATCAACGAGTAGTTACATAGAGGGTGGTACAACAAGTTACAGTAGTGATGGTGATACAACTATGAAAAAATTTAGTGATTTTATCGAGTCGATCGATAACGCACTGCAAGAAAAAGGAAAACCTAAAGATGCCGCAAATGAAAATGAAAACACTGTAGTTCATAACTTAAGGGATGCTGATTATGGTTCTAATAAAAAATACTCTATTCGGGAAAACGATCGCGAAGAATGTAACAGTCAACCTGATGAAATGGTCGAAGCTCTTTCACCAAACATTCAGCCGCAGAAAAATGCTCTTGTCGAGAATATTAGCATGAAATATCCTACATCGCCAGTCCAAAGTGCTGAGTCTTTTCCTGTTCGACCAGAAACTCCAAAACGAGAAACACCTGGGAAACCGGAAGTGAAACCAAGACTGACTCCCCCAGAACCACCACCAAGAAAGTATTTCACCAAACCAGCACCATTAAATTTCAATTTAAATCAAATATCAGCTCAATCATCCGTTATTAATAGTCCCAGAGATCATCATGGGCAACAGCAGGTAAATAACTTTCACGCATTGACAATTTTTCATTCCACTAATTGTGTAGTAGTTTAAGTATAATAGAAGCATTCTATCGATCCTTAGAGTTATTTATTTATTAATTCTAAATTATTCTCCAATAGGCTGCCTTAGAAAAGCCTAAAGTTCCAGATAGACCAAGTGTGCGACGAGATCTAAAGAAAACTGAAGTTCCTCCTGATGTTTATCCTAGAGATGATAAAGTTACACTAGAACAAAGACGCAAAAGTGAGCGATTCGAAACATATACAGATTTCGTCGAAAAGTCAACTGATTTCATAGATGAACCAGGCACTCCTGTACATGAAATTAAAATTCCAGTTTCTCTTGTTGATCCTTATGGTTACACACAAATACCAGAACCAAAAGAGGAAAGTTATCCACAGCTGCCAAGAAGTAACACTTCAACGTTGGAACAACCGCATCACCAGCAACACTGCACACAAAATTTTGATCTACCTGATGGCTTGTGCTTTTCTCGTCAACAAAGTAACATTCATACTCCAGAATCTAAACCTCGAAGTCTAGAAAAAGACAAAACACCAGGTGTGGTGAACAGAGCAATGATGGTAGCCAGAAGTATGGGTTTACATGGAAATTCAACAAAATCAAGCAACAGTCCGAGAACCACCAGAAAACGAAATACGATTCTAGCCAGTAAGTATTTGTTTTGATTAAATTTGCTGCGCATGTGTGTTGTTTAAAGTTTAAACAATAATAGGAAAAAAACATTGAAAATTATAAATTTTTCTTAGAACGAAGAAATGTAGGAGTTAAAGACGTCACTCCAGGAGAATTAGAAAGCTGGTTAACATATCGAAGTAGAGGTGCTGGTGGAGCATGGGCCAAAGCGTGGTTTATACTTAAGGGTGCATCGTTATACAGGTTTGTACTTGAAGTTACTTAAAATTAGTAATAAATTAAAAAGGGGAATATATAATCTCTCCCAACGAACTTTTCATATATGTGTACGGTAAATTGTGTATATTTTTTTAGATTTAAAACTCAGGATAGTACAAAAGCTGAATGTCTAATAGCGTTGTCAGGATTTACAGCTTCACCAGCCACTGAAGTAAAATCTAGGAAATATGCTTTCAAAGTTTACTACACCGGTACAGTATTTTACTTTGCTGCTGATACAGAAGATACTCTGGCTGTATGGTTAGATGCTATAAACAGAGCTACTTTGGGCGCTGATCGGACGAGTGGATTGTTCAGTGAGACTGATGAAAGCGATGGAGAGAGCAAAGCTAAGATTAAAGGCTCCCTAGCGGATTCGAAACCTTTGGTTGAAAAAACTTTTGGCTCTCTTAAGAAACTGGGCAAGAAAGATTCCGGAGTAAAAGATCACGAAATGGCTGGAGCAAGTTTAGACAGAAAGTATTTAAAATTCTTAGGGACGAGAACACAAAATGTTCCAGTGCCTACAGCGCAGTTTAGAAGCTACCGACGAGTTTTGCCGTCTTCAACGCCAAATAAAAAACCTGAAAAAATGAGCTCGCCTGATTTACAAGTGACTATTGCTGGAAGTACATTTTATGGCTTAAATACTTCTCACAGTGCAACTGATGTACTCAGTTCATCTCAAGATATGGGCGATTATCGAAGAACTACTGATAGGTAACTTACTTATGATACTTTTATATTATTCAAGATACAAGGCAAAGCCCCATACGAAACATTACTACCAAATTCTTGAAATAATAATTAACGTTTAATATTATTGTTGCTCATTTAGGCCTCGAAACAGTCGTAATCAAAGGCAGGAAGAACTACAGGGATTTATAACTTTAGAGGAATTCATGCAAGCTCGACAAGGAGAAGAATGTCAACGCAATAATAACTTCAATAATGTTGATACTCGTTTTACCCCATTAAATAATGACCATGTTCACTTCCAGCATCGTAATATTGCCGAAAATAACACTGTTAACAATATTGTTGCAAATAATAGCATGATTTATGGTTCGACTAGAAATGGTGAGGGCGAGTTACCACCGACACCTCCTCCACCGAACCCTCCGAGAAGCGATATGTATTCATCGAATCACTCTTTTGATAGTGAAGCAAGCAGTACCAATAGTAGAAATGAAGGAGCAAAAACAAAGATTCACAAAAAAAGTTCATGGGAGCCAAGTTGTCTACAAAAGAAAAAGCCGTCTTCTAACAATAATTATGAAAGTCATCAGTCGTATTCACCAAGTCTACCTAATAAGGAACCACAAGTTATGCATAATCAGACCAACACACCAAATGAAAATCAAATTGGATTTTCGACATTAGACTATGGTGAGAGACTTAAACCTCAGCCCTGGCCAAGGACTATGGAAATTAATAATGCTAGTGTGGAATTCCAACATGCTACTAGAAGAATATTAAGAAATGATGGTAAGTAGCCGTATATTTTTGTGAGCATTTAGATCTTATGAAAATGAAATGGTACTTATTTCTCAATATAGTATGCGGAGAAAGTGAAACAGTTCTCTTTTTATAAATTTGATTGTTCTGTATTTTTAAATGTTTTCATACTGTATATAGGTCATTCGGGATCAAGTGGTGATCTCGCTTGCCATACGTGTTCGGAGAGTATGCAACGTACCAAAAAAGAAACGCCCATTGCCAGGAATGGAAGCTTCAACGTTGCTGACCGTCATCGACGTGATCACGTTCATCCAGAGAGAAACTGGATTGAATCTTTGCGATTCGGTGAAAAAAATAATGCTAACATTGATAAAGGGCGATTAAAAAACGTCGCACAGTACCAACCACCTCCGGTACCCATGTCACCCTTCGAACAGGATGGTATGAGAGCGGCATTTGAAATGCATCTTGATAAAGGCACTGAACAGAAAAAGCCAACTAAGGGACTACGAAACTTATTTGGAAATAAAAGTCCACAGAAACCAAGCTCGTTAGAATTGCCACGCGAACAGCAAAAAACATTACTAGGTAATAATAATCAATGTATTACAAAGTCTTAAGATAGCTTATCGTTTGATTTACAAAAAAACATTTATTATGTTTATCAATAAAAAAAATTATAAAAAAATAATAAGGATGACGATAAGTATACAAAGTAATTAAATTTTAAAATAAGTGTTTTATGATAGACCGTTGTGGCTTTTTTTGTTGCCGAGGTCAAAATAACTTTTAATGCAAGTGACAAAGCCTTTTAAAAAATAACTACGTTATAAAGTTCGTTTTGTAGACATATTCGCACTGAAATGAGGGAATTAATCAAAATAATTTTTTTTTGAAACCCTCATTTTATGATTGAAATAAATATTTAATTTATGCATTAATGTATTTCATTTTAGGATCTCCAAGACTTCATAGAGCACTATTCCGAGATAAATCATCCCACCAACGACAAAGTAATCGCTCAGGAAGTCAAAGTCCTGGTGATAGTGGAATTAGCCAAAGTTACAGCTCCTGCAGTGGAGCAAGTCAGTGTCAAACTTTGAATCAGAGTTTCAGTTCAGTGAGCTGTACCAGCGATTGGAGCCCCGATATGCCGATGACCCAGACTCAAAAAGTAAGTAAAATTTAAAAGTTATAACCTGATCGGTTAAAATCAAATATGTATTAAACCTAAAAATTGCTTTTCAGTGCATGGTAGGTGGGGTGGCAGTTTGCCAAAAGAGACCAAATGCACGACATTTGATGGCACCTCCGACGTTACCGTACATACCTCCGCCGACATCTCCACCACCTGACTACCCAGGTCTCGAATATCCTCCAGTCTTCGAACCCGGAACTTACTCGCTCTCGGACGCTTCACTGCTTCGTCATAGAGGCGCTAAAAATGGTCAGAATTTCGGAGATTAGTTCATCGCAATAATTTTTTTTAACTACGAATACATACGCACATTCGTACGTGGTACATTCGTTCCTATCATTTAACTGTCTTTACTCGCATAAGTTGAGTATGACAAAAATTAGCCACAGGAATTATCGGTAATCAGGTTTTACTCTTTAGAATTATTATTAATATTACATTTTAATTAAGGCGCATAATCTTTTTTATTAAGAATTGCACGTATTATTAAGGGAGAAAATTGGGGAAGAGGGCGTATAATTTAATTCGGTGCCTTAAGTAATGATGGAAAGCCAACACGCCTTGAATCTTGCCATTGCTGAAATACGTAGTATAAATTAAAGATGTTATAAGTAATTATTTCTGCATGTGCAGTACAGTTGAGAGTAACCGTCCACTATGTGCCTGTACAATAGATAGTAAATAATATGCCCGACATATATTCATCTTGTAACATGTGTCGGCAAATTTAATGCCTTGTAAATATTAATAGAGACTACTTTGTTAAGAGGGACTCTTATAGTTTCGAAAATGTTCTATAATATGAATAAATAAAGAGGCCTACGTGAGTATATTGAAAGCACGTAGGATTTTATCTCTTGTAATTTTTCGGGCACTATTTACACAAATGCGATAATTTTAAAAACTGCTTAAACAATTTTTAAGGCACTTTTGACTGATCACCAATATCTTCCATTATAATGATATTAAGAAATTATAAAGTAATATGTTGTTACATTTATAAAAGCACAAGATTTTACTTGTTATTGTCGAGCTTTTAGGAAATCAAAGAATCATAGGTGCGTTTTGTTATTAAATTCAATGGCTGTAGTATTATTAATTTTAGATTTAGAAAGTATTTTTGTCATGGTAAAAAATTTGTATTTTAAAATGAATCATGAATTGTATTATAAAAAATTCCAATCAGTCTTCCTCGACCACAACAAATCGCCGAAAGTTAGAATGATGCGTTAGTCGAAAATTATGTAGAAAAGGAATTAAAGGATTTTAGAGGGATTTTATTTTAATAAAAATATTTGGTAATTATAATCTTGTGTATACTCAATTTACGTATTTTTAATCCGTTAAATTTTTTAATTGGTTAGCGATACAAACGTTTACATATTTGTAAATACTGCTAGTTTTTTGAATAAAGCAATAATAAATTAAATTTATTGACAGAATTGTCTTTTTCACTTTTTCCCTTTTCCGGTCCTTCTCCTTTATTTTTCGCTGAGAACCTTTTTTTTTTATTTAGTTTTAAATTTTACGAAAATATCGTTTCAAGGTACTAGATTTTATATTGTATTCGATTTTTGTGAAAAAAATCGAATTTCTCCCTTCCATCGCCTACTGGCCCATGTAGGTGTTACCGATTTAAGAAGTGGAATAAATTTGGGTAAACATCGAGTCTGCAACGAAGTCGACGTAAACATATTAGAATACAAATATTCTTCCTACAGGGTTGCGAATTTGTCAGTTATTAGTCTAACACTTGGTACGGTTGAATTAACACCGCTTTTCGGGCTATTTGCCAGTACCACTTGCCGCTTTTCAACTATCAAAGGACTTTTCTTGATAAAAATTTTAAAACTTTTTACCCATTTGACATTTAAGTATTTTAAAACTGTAACAAAAGAAAAGATCAGTAAGTAAAATTACTCGTTACTTGAGCGTCACGATTGCATTAACGTTCGGCTTGTAAAACTAGCCAATCTCGGCAGTTGTTAGAGAGAATGGCGAGCTTTCTGGCGGGTCCAGCGGCGGAACTGGTGGGTCTGGGCATGCAGGCCGTTGGCGTGGGCATCCCCGTGAGCAGCGCCGCGGCCAAGCTCATCAACGGGGCGCGCGATCTCGGGGTGCCCCTGCCACCCAAGTCCTGGTTCAAGAAGACGCACGGGGAGGGCTCGCGCGACCGTGAGGAGGAGAAACGGACGGTGTACGACAAGCTTGAGGCCCACGTCCACGGCGTCATACAGGTGGTGAAGCCGGTGATCGAGCTGAAGCAAATGGTGCGCGAGGGCTGCTGCCGCTCCGCCGACCGCAATCCGCGCAGCCGAGGTGAGCGCCACTCCGCACTTTAACCCGACCCCAGCCCGCAGATTTTTTCGACCCCGTGACTAAAGGAATGATCGTTTCCACATGAAAAATACGTAATAATCATTGTATGTATTTTTCAATTTTTCTTCAAAAACTAAAAGTTGAAGAATATTTCTATCGAACATCGAAAAATGTTAGTCGGAGCAATCCCGTGGACTGGGATTCCCCCTTTTGCTCCGGAAGCATGCCGAGTCTCATGGACGCATGCGTTTCTATACTTTCAGATAGGGAGCGATCCCCGAGAAGTGAATTAAGATACTACACTCCGCAAAAGTGCACTTCTGGAAGTTTCACTTATCCTACAAGCGCTCCCGAACCCCACGAGTCATCTCAGGTAAAATGCTGATGGACTGAGTTTTACTTGACATTTATTTTAAACATTGCACTACGGATTTGTTAAAAGTAGAAGCGGAATAATAAGAACCGGGCGCATTTGAGCGTGAGACGCAACAACAGCTACTCTGATGACGAGTCCTCGTGCATGCACTGCTCGCAGTCGGAATTGCTGATTCAGCTCCCTTGCGGACGTTTCATCTGCCCCGAGTGCGATAAGAGTACAAACCACCACCTCGAATGTAAGCAGTGCAGGAAACTCACGGAGTGATAAAAAGTTTTTACGTTATTTTTTAATATTTTTCCAAGAAGATATTGAATTTTTTCACATCTAGTTGTATATACACCTTTCTAGATAGACTAATTTTTTAACTATTATTATTTTCTCATATCTAAAACTACCTTTACTGTAAGTATAAACCAACTATCACCAAACCGTCAAATATATTAAAAACCTTCTATTTTTTTATTCATGAGATATGTTTTATATACTTACAATTAGTTGTCGTTTTCGAATATACGAACTTTATGAAATGAAAGATAAATGAAGCATAAGTACGTGTTTAAAATTTAAATTATTTAATTTGAATAAAATATGTGTTGCTGAACGATTGGATAATTTTTAACTCTGTAGCAAACTGCAATAAATAACGGTATATGTAAATTTTAGCCATGTGTTTATTCTTTGAATGATCAAACAAAGTTAAAAATGGTATCCGGATTTTTTTTATTTAACTTATTGAAAATTAATAAAATATCGATGTCATTACAACTATATAAACAAAATTTAAATCGCACTATTGTGATAATTTAAATATCACTTTATTTTAAATAATCTTACATTACTTAAATTTAATACAATTTTTTCAATTCTATTCTAGTAATTCTGCATAAATGATTAATAATTATATTATCATACTTTTATTTGAATTTAAAATTTTCAATTCATAAAGGAGTGTCTACACTGGGGGCACCCTATGATGCGCTCCCAGTGTAGACACTCCCTAAGGAATAGGCACAATATTGCACACACATGCATATATATATATATATATGGGCAGTTCTCAGGTGAATCGAGAGGTCAAAATTTTTTTTTCTTTTAAAATCACCTAAA
>JAWWEQ010048483.1:0-92334 GCA_035583055.1 Torymus tubicola | reverse complement strand
CAACACATACAACACACACATACAACACATACAACACACACACACACACATACAACACACACACACACACACATACATACACACACACACACACACACACACACACACACACACACACGCGGCAACGATATCATACGAAGATCCGCGTGTATATGTAGGTGAGCGCGCGAGGGCCAGAGAATCAAGGGGACTTCACACCGACCAAAGGATATATGCGTGAAGAATAAGCCAAAGTTGGTGGAGACTTGAGAAAATTGAACGGATTCAAGTTTCGATGCTAATTCGTCAGTCGCTGCTCAGCATTCAAGGTTGCCGAATTTTAAGAGAGATCGACTCCATACCAAATCATTGCTTTAATGCGGAAACGCGGCGGGTATATAGCTCACAGCGTAATCGATTTGAATAAGTTCGAAAACGCGCACGTATAACTCACGTAGTTGCTGGGAGGTATGAGGAGTTTTAAAATAAAGGAGGGTAGAAAAAAAATATCGCATCGTTTTGCGGTGAAAAAAGTGGAATGATAAAAGCAATTCTAAAGGGTTTATAGAACCGCAATGATGTACAATATATATACGTATATATATAAACACACGGTATTCATCTATAGACGCTTTGAAGATACATTCGAAACATTACGTAAAAGTGATACGCAACAGTTGATATATTTCAAATATAAATGCTATCAAACGGGTTTTCTAAATACACACTTGAAACTCATCGTTGTAAAGATATGTACACCAAAGAGTGAAAATAATTTTGACTTAATTTCGCTATCCATTTATATACAATTCTAGTGCACAGCAGCAGAGTTGTGACAATATTTTGAGAATATATGTAAAGTTGTTAAATATATAGAAGAAATTAGTCAAAAGTAAAATGCACAGTAACAGCAGGCATTTACAAACTCACATAGTCGTGCAGTATGCTCTATTAAATAAGGCTATTTAGAACTATAAAATTACGGCACTTAATAGCTCATGCTTATTTTAGAATTCGAATAGCACATAATATGTATAACGCGTTTGTCGAAGTGTGTACTTCAAAATTATCCAATTCAATTCTAACACGTGTATATATACATAAACTCTAATTCGCGCCATTTATCAACAGCCTGCGTTCTGTGTGTACGTTGTAAAATATGCAACGTGGGTTCGTATATGTTTAATGATCGCATTATAGTTCGATTACTTATTAAATAGTTTACATGTACTTGGTATATTGCTAATTTATCAATCTTAAAGGTACTAACTATTATGATTACCAAACCAAGGATTTTTCATTATTCTCAACACGAGCGAACCGTGAATTTTGAAACTTCCAGTGCTCCTTCTTTTTTTCTAAAACCCTACCGAAAAAATTTTCGCTCCGCATCATCAAAAATGAAAGGAGCTAGACCAGGGCGTTGATGGTTGAAAAAAAATTCAAATTTTTAACCCCCTCAGCGGGTGCCCTCGACGCTCTAACTAATTCATTTTTTCATCCCACTGACTCTCACGGTGTGAACTGGGCTTCAGCCCGACTGACTGAGAGAAAGAGAGAGAGAGAGAGCGCTTGAACAGTCCCGGGCACGAGCAGGCAGGCACTTCTACACACGCGATTCCTCTCTCTCTCTCTCTCTCTCTCTCTCTCTCTCTCTCTCTTTCTCCCTCTTTTACTCCTCTACTCCACCTCCTCTCTCTCTCTCCGCCGCTGCCACGGGCATGTCGGGTATAAATGCGAACGAGCGCGCGCGCGCACGCACGCACACACAGTAATAGCCGCCGGCGGCAAGAGAGAGAGAGAGTGAGCTAACGCACGCACACTACACGCGAGCGTGTGCGGCTGGCGAAAATGTCGATAACGAAAAACCGCCGCGTGAGAGGAGGAGGAGGAAAGGGGGGGACGAACGTGGTGGTAGAGGAGGAGGAGGAGGAGGAGGAACTATTTTATCGGCGCGCAGTTAGGTTCGTGTGTACACGGCTGCCTGCTGCTGCTGCTGCTTCTGCAACGACGAAATCTATCGTATGGGGCCCGTATATACATATATGTATAGAGTGTGTAGTTTTTTGGCAAAAAAAGAGAGGGAGAGAGATAGGGTTTTCCAAGTGAGCTTTCTTTTTTTTCGAAAGAGGGAGAAAGTTGCGAGACAACGTCAAGATTAGCTCGAGGCTGCGGCGCGGATCTTGATGATGATGATGATGATGATGATTATTATGATGGATCTCGTGTGCGTGCTCGCCGCGCGCGAGAAAGAAAGTTTCGGTCATGAGATTTTTGCGTGATCGCGATCGTGCGCCTGCGATATTCATTAATTTTGGACTTTGTTGGAGCAAAGAGATGAGTTCACATGAGTTTTTGGCTAAGACAGCAAATTAGAAATTTAGGGACTTTCATGTGTTAGCGTGTACCTACCGTTAGCGTAAATCTACAAAAGATCTATTTCAATTTATTTGCTAGAAGTGGTTGATAATTTTAACTTTTAATTTGAGGAATAAAATTGTAAATATTTTCAAGTAACATAAACCACGAATTGTTATAAAAACAGTTAATCTTAGTTGTAAAGAAAAACTTGTTAACCCATGTTCTCTGTAATCTGACACATTACCCTTATAAAATATTTATGAACAACATTCGTAATTCGTGTACGAAATAAATGTAACACCGTCGCCACCGAACCGTATTCAACTTGACACACTCTGTTCCATCCAACCCCTTGAACCGTCAACCTATCTACCCTCCTCTCTCTCGCTCTCTCTCTCTCTCTCCAACCCAACCAACATAGATTCCTAGCAAGGACGATAATCACCTCTGGCCACCACAACCACCACCCACCAGCAGCAACATCTCCCGTCTTCCTCGCTCGAAATTTCAGAATCCAGGTGTATATATATACATAGAAGTGGGGGGATAGATAGTATATAGCGAGGAGCAACTGCTTCCACGTTAATTACATCGCTGCGCAGTGCAGCGCGCGTGCGGACGGACCGCGAAAACGGCTCGCGCTCGCATTTTCAAGGAACGACGGTAACGGCGGCGCCGGCTCCTTTGTCCGCGGCTTGCATTCGCTGATTAGAACGAGATAGCTTCATTACACTGATGACGCGCGCTCTCGCGACGTGTAACCGTATACCAGAGCCCAAGAGAGAGAGAGAGAGCCACAAAGCCGCCGACGCTCGCGCGAGCGCGAAATTATTATATCGACGTGCAGGGACGATGATGTTACTGCTACTGCTGTTGCTGCTGCTGCTGTAGGTATTATGTATGCGAGGAAAGGGAGGGTAGATGTTACATCGAAAATAACGGATCTGTTTACATTTTCAGCTTTGTTGTGGGAGAGAAAAGGGAGAGAAAAAAAGAAGCTGCGCGTGTGTGTGTATGGATTGCTGTCGAGTCAAAGCGATCGAGTTCGAGAGAACAGTGAGAGTGAGGTGTATTAAGAGATCATTGAGCTCTCGGGGTATTGTTGTCATTTAGGTGATGAATTGTGATGGTTCGGTGCTTGATAATGCTTTGTCCAGAATATTAGGGATGTTATTGGATACAAGTAACATATAAATGTGGGAAAACATATGAATATTTCTGATGAAATGATTGAATAAGTTGAACTGACACCCAAGTTAAACGTTAACGTGAATGTAGGTTGAACTCTAAATGAAAAATATTAAATATAATTATTACTATGATTATTCCTACGTCGGTGTAATACTTAGAGAACAATATAGAAACAGAGAAACAGTCAATGAAGATGAAAATGCATTAACTTGTAGGAGTCGGTAATTAATTCCAGTTTTTGAATTTTGCAGTTTTGAGGTTATAGCATGCATAATGTAACGATATTTTATCACAGCGAAATATCCGAAAAATTAAAATTCATTAGAGATCAGTGGTTCTTTTGAGACATTGTTAATGATGCACAGGTCGCCGAGTAAATTTACCGGTTATTTATTAATGACACTTAAACGAGATACGGAACTGAATTAATTCGATTGGTCACTGGGATACCGCTATGCTGGTCATCTATTATGGATATTTTATCATAACTCGTAAAATTATGAATCGAAAAAAAGTTTGTTTTTTATTTCGTTTATTTCTGTTATATACGATGAAAATCATACATTATAATTATACGTCGATAAAAACGTAACTATAAAAGCACATTAATAATTGACTTGTCGCTGTTGATCAACTCTTCAGGTTTAAATGGCATTAAAATAATAACTCTCGACGTAAATTAAAATGCAATAAACTTTTTACAAAGCATCATCAAATTACCAACAACTCAGTTTTTCTAGAAAAAAAAAAGCTTGCAAACTCGAACTTGAACAAGAATTAGTTTCAGCAAGTTTTCGGAAATTCTAAACATACCGCTACATCGACCATCCCGTTACATCGCAGAATTCTACGAGATCGTATCTAAAAAAAAATCCAGCTCCGCGCTTTGCAAAAAAGAAAAAATGAACGTCCTTTCAAAATTTCTCTACCACTCCAACGTTATACCCCAACTGTTATCCTCCACCCATCACCCATCTATCCTCCTCCTCCTTCTCCCTCTTTCGTCGAATTCGTCATCCGCATGCAAATGCTCGCCGCGCTCGTCGCAAGTGCGCTGCCCATTAAAGCGCGGGCAGCAATCGTCGCGCGTTGCGCAAAAAAAAAAGGAACGGCGCGACGACGCGGCCGCAAATCTTTATGCATCCAGGCGCGCGTAGCCGATGGTGCAGGAGCAGTACGTTGCTGCTGCTGCTGCTGCAGAGAGAGAGAGAGAGAAAAAAAGACGACGGCCGCAGCAGCAGCAGCAAAATCTTACGCGCAAACGACGTAATGGCGCTCGTAAAAAAAGTCCCCTGCGTGCGCAATAAAAATTTACGAGCCAAATAATAACCCGGCTGTGCAGCTCTCTCGCGTTGCTTTCTTCTCTCTCTCTCTCTCTCTCTCTCTCTCTCTCTCTCTCACTGCTGGACGGACGAGCCTCAACGGCGGCGGCGGCGTGCGTAAGGAACAAAAGGGGGGCCGTAACCCGTTTACTATCGTACGCGAGAGATTTTTCATTCGCGCCCGGGAAAAAATTAACGAAACCCGCGTATATACACCAGCGAGCGAGAGAGAACATGACCTGTAATAAGCGGGGTAACTGGGCCGCTTCGAGCGATTTCCAGAGGCATGACGTTTTTTTCTCTCTCTCTCTCCCTCTCGCTCTCGCTATGTCGGGTGAGCGTGAAATTTGCATTTTTTTCGTATCTATACCTCTATATATGAACACATATATACATATACACACACACGACGATCGCACTCTCTTGCGAAAGAGCGATTTTAGGTTGCACGCGCGCGGAGTTTATATACACGCCTGCTGAGTTTTTTTTTGTTGCTTATACACTGTGCTAGGTTAAAATGTATAACACTGCCCCTCTCCCTCCCTCCCTGTTGGTTGCTCGATGCAAGGGTGTCCCGATTACGACGCGCGCGCACGCTTGTTTATTTTCGTGAGAATGCTTTTTAACTATATGTACGGCGTACCGAATGCTGTATTGTTGCGAGGTCTGGATATATACTCTAGTCTTGTAATTGTGGGTGCGGAAGCTAACGAAATGACTTGCTAATTCGAACTGAGATACCTTCGAGCTCGTAAAAAAAAAGCTTTGCTTTAAATAAAATGTAGGTCTGTGCTGATGCGTGAATTATAAGGTCTATAGCTGTAATGCAGAGGTCGGCGTGTATTGAAGCTATTTTCATTCGCAGAATAATTCTAAATATACTTAAGGCTTTTTCAGGTAAAATAGTAATGAGGATGTATCGAAGCACAATATGAGTGCACTTTGTAAAACTAAAAGATTGATTAATTTCGTGTGGGATTGAAATATATTCTAACAGTTACATTGAGCCTCTTTGTACTTCCAGTAACCACCAAGTTATCTTTACTAAATATACACTTATTGAATAATTATTGCAACATACAAAATTATCGTATCGAATTCGTAAGTAAATAATAAAATGTATATAGTTATAATATAAACACACAGGAAGATTCATCTATTTAACACCGCTGACCTACTGAATCGAACCAGACTGGAAGCTATTACTTAATCCCGGAGAATTCGAAACTAGAAGTTTCAGAAATATGAATTTCAGTTTCACACTGTTTCAGGGCATTAGCCTCGACGAATAATATATTAGAATCGAATCTCCTAGAAGCAAAAAAAGTTTTCGAATTTCAAAGTATGTACTTTCTAATTTGGGTGACATTGGATTCAGAATATATTAGCAAAATTTTTCTTTTAGGCGTGACTCTCGGATTTTTTTAAAACGATGTGAATTCCAAAAAGTCATTATTGAGAAATAAAATAAAAAATAATTACTTTGTACGAATAAAATTGAATTAGCTATTTATTTACAATTAATGTATTACATAATTTTATATTGCTTTTCTATCGTAGCTACACAATATACATAAGAATATAAAATACCGCATTACAATCTTGAAATACGAAATTAAATAATAATTAGAATTGAATTCAATAATTAGTAATAAGTGTTTCAAACAATCAATGGAAGATTACGGATTCATATGAAAATTCGTCAAGAAATTACTTCCTGATTAGAAACTAGTTTCTCCGCTGTATTTACTATTCATAATTTATCGGGGGAACTTGTGCGTTCGACCTTGCCGGAATGTAAATGTTATAAATGAAGTTATATGACCAGTTTTCAAACAGTTAAAACTTTGGGCATTAGTTGACAATCACGTGCAATGTGATACATTCATTTTTAAGAGTATTAATTTAAAGTGACAGAAGCAGAAACCAGTTTTCTTGTCGTTACTATGATAATTTACGTTCTAAAACCTTCAATAAAAATCTGTGAATAACCTGAATTACGAAACTATTGGTTAGAAAAATGCAAAAATTAATTTTAGATCTTGTAAAAGAATGCGCTTTAATGACATAGTTCTTGCTAAAATTAAAACTAAACAAACACCATATTTAGATTTCACGGAAAGATCAATAATACTTAAAAATTCTATTGAATTTAACGTGAACCTTGAAAATGTTCTAGGAAAGTGTCAACCAATAGATAAAACTATACCATTGAAAGTATATCTATATTTTCCTTAAAAATTATCTATGATTACAAAAATAGCTCGTACTTTACAAATTTTACATTATTTTCATGACTAGTTTAGCCTATTTTAAAATATTCGATTTTCGAAAACGTAGAATTTAACGACGAAGCCTGTTTATTTTACTTTTTAATGTGTCAAAGGTAACAATTATAACAGCTATCTTAGTAGAAGATTTCAAGAATGTTTTAAAACATTTCGAAAATATTTCTTGTACAGCTAATTCCTAAAATGCTTTTTTTTACGTACATAAACTTACCGGCGACGATTATATAAAGTTATGCTCCTAGAAAATTTAAATACCTCTACAAAGTTATATATTTCTAAAAACAAAAAAAAAAGAAATATGCCTACAACATTGATCAAAAGTTTCGAAAGCCCTTCGAAAATGATCTGCACATTATAGAAATATTGCTAAAACCTTTGTTACACGTTACTTCCTTAATCTTTAAGCTTGCAAAGTGTCAAACATTTTAGTTCTACTATGGAATATCAAGCTCGACTTCTATTAAATTTTTCCTAACCATTTCTAACATTTAAAAACGCTACCTCCCAGCGACTATGTCTAAAAGGTAGAAACGTCAATGGGAGAACCGTCCCCCGTCTCCTAGCAAATAACCTCAGTACAACGACGACGTAACCATCCCCTGGAAGCGGCAGAGCGCGCCCCGTAATTTCCGCTACGTGAAGGTAGGAAGCGTCCCGACCAAGCCAGGGTCTTAATTTTTTTTGCTCCCCGAAAATCGCTCTCCCCCTCCTCCTCCTCCTCCTCCTCTCGCCTCGATCGTTCGCGAATATTCTGCTCGCGCGTTCCTGCTTAGCATTCTCGTCACGTAGCCCCGCGCGCGCGCGCGCTCGCAAACCTGTTCCGGCGTTACCCTCCTCCGCATCTTGTTCCCCACCTCTCGTGCCTTCCTTTTTATCGCTGCGCGCGACGCCTTCGCCTTTTGTTTCTAACGCTCTTTCTCTTTCTCTCCCTCTCTCTCTCTCTCTCTCTCTCTTTGTTTACCTCGTCGCGAGGTATTACGCCGGATGACGAGGGTGTGCGTGCACGCAAAGTGGCCCAGGAATTAGAAGTGCCAGGGTGCAGCACTTGCGAGTGTCGCAGCTGGCATCTCCGTACTCTGTCGGGGAGCGATGCCCCGAGGAGAGCTGCCTTGAAGAAGCGCAAGTGTGTGGGATGGGAATCGAGGAGTTTTAGGTGATTAGGGTGTCCTGGTTTGGCATTATGTGTCATGTTTTGCCTAAGGTAGAAAAACTAAAAAAAATTACAGTCAGTGGATAAAGTTAAGATGATTGACACTGTCAATTTCAGCTAATTAAACAAATTAAATGTTACTTCGAAAGATATGACGTGTACTTGAATTTCGTATTAATTAATTTGATAGTCAATTGTCTATCAGACAACAAAATCAATTTGTTTGTTTTAGTACTGACATGATTATTTTAACAGTGGTGTGTTTGTTTGTTGGTATAGAAAAGCTTTTATTTAAATTGCATATTTATCGTGTCGAAGAATCGAAAGTTAAATCATTCAAGTATTGGTAAATACTTCCTATTCAATGCATATTAAAGTTATAAAATATAAAAAGCAAGGACTATCAAAACCAACTGAGTCAACAGAACTAGAAATATATATTTAATATCGATTCTATTATTCACCTTATTCAAGTGGTGTATCACAAAGCATGGTATAAAAAAGCAATTTTCTGAATTTAAATTTTTATGACGATTGCCTTTCTTTCTTTACTAATAAGTAATAGTGCAGAATAAATAGTAATTTCTTTGAGATTTGTGTAAATTATTAAAGTCAAATGGGAATTATTATTAATGAGTAATATTTATTTTTATATAGTCCAAAGAGCATTAACTTTAGGATTTAAAATTTAACCTGTAACCTATTTAATCTTGGTGCTGAATAGTTTATAACCTTTTGGAAAATTTAACATGAATCATATATAGTTTTCTACTACCACAGCTGGTCAATCAACCCGTAGTAGCTAATATTTTAAAAGATTTATTAAATTTAGCATAAAAAACGTTACGTAAAAAAAGAGTAAAAAAGCTCAAAATGCTTTATAAAGTGCGTATGCGTAACTCGCTACAAAAGTAATTTCCGTACAAAAGCGATTTACCCCCTCTTCGGGCATTTTCAACCGACCAACACAATTACAATCTCATTCGCGCTCGGGAAGGGTAGAAAAAAAATGAAGACACGCAAACAAACAACACGCACGCGGCGGCTTATTTATCAATAACGGGCTTTTACGCGCTTAATATACCTGCCAGTCCTGCGAGCAAAGCGCATTTCGAAAATATATATCAAAATGAAGAAGACCTCATTATCCCGGCATTAATCCTCGCTTTAAAAAGGATCTCGCGAGCACAGAGAGGAAGGCAAAAAGGAACAACACGCATATATACAACGTGTGTGTGTGTATATAGAAGCGCGTGTACGCTTACGGGAGCAGAAAATCATTTGAAGCTATCGAAAGCGAGTTAACGCGATACGCGCATTTACAAATCATTTGCTACGCTCGCGCTCGCAAAATGAGGGAAAAAAAAACGCCAGCGTATAGCCAGCGATGCGCTTATGAACGCGCAAAGCCACCACCACCACCACCACCGCCACCGCCACGTGAGCGCGAAATTATATCCAAGTGGCGCTCGGCCATAGTTTCCGAGCCATTGCAGACCGCAAACGGTTTTAAGAGCTCGCGTTATCGAAACGCGCGAAAGTGCAGGTGTATAATGTATCGTGAAAGTATATATAGAGAGAGAAAGAGAGAGAAGCAGCAGCAGCAGCAGCTAAACCGAAATTCGCAAATGCGCGTCGAGTGGACGCGGCCCGAGTGGATATCAAAATTTTCGAGTGATAACTGTAACTTTGTACGAGTTGCGAGGTGCGTACGCGTGTGCGCGCACTCGCAGAGTGGCTTTCCCCCAAAATTTTTTGATTCTCGAGTGCGGAATGCGCTTGTGTATATGTATATATATATATATATATATATATATATATAGTGGTGTGTGCAGCTTGTGTTATAGTGAGCGTGAGACTAGAATTCTAAACGTTTTTATTACGCATTCTTTTCGACATTCGGGTTTTCATTACTGTAAAGCCGTGAATAACGAAATTTGAACTTTGTTCGTTGACCGAATGATAACTGAAATGTTATTTTTTCAATGTGCAATTTGGGCGATTTGCGTTATTGTAATAACTTTTGATAAATTCAAAATTTGTGGTTTATTTTTACATGATTTTATTGAAAAATTATAAAAAAGAAAAATTTACAAAGATAAAATTGATAATTAAATTAATTTGAAGGAAATTATTGAAAAGAAGCTTTATTATTATATCATTATAAGATATTATTCTAAACATTGGATTTAGTCGAATAATTCTTAATATTGAAAGGTTGCATTTAAAGATTAATTTATCAATTAAAATAATTTTATTTTCATCAAACTCCATTGGTATACTATTTATTACGAAGATTTTGGTGATTGTCTGGCTGTTTCAAAATAGCAGTTGAAAGAAAAGTATAACAAAATGTTAATATTTTCCAAATAGTCTAGTATACTGCAATTAATCATATATCTGCAAGACTTCAAATACGTAGATACACATGTGTTAATGTTTGGGAATAGCGAATTCTGCTTGTTGCCATTGATTTCATCTTGGTTCTAAAATGATTATTATTACAATCATTAATAGAAGGTATTTCAAGAATACTGCCACACTTATTCCATATTACAAATGACAATTTATTAAAAAGTTATGAGTATGATTTCAACAAGTCAAATCAAACGTTAATATAAATTAACGTGTTATCAATACCACCAAAATTTAACATGAAGAAAAACTAGAGTATAACTACTCACTGTCAGTAGATACACATCACCTATAATCAGACATGACAAACCCCATTTCCCGGATAAAACCAATTCAGCCGCAACCCTATGCTTTTTCTAAAATCCCAACGCCTATATTCTAGCAATTTAAAGCAGATAAAATCACCATCACCCCCCATCCTAACAAGAGCACAGCCTAACCACAAATCCTCTTCCACCTCCCGAAAATCACTCCATGCATGCACGACCCGAAAAATCGTGCGCCCTGGCTGACGAAAGCAATATACCTACACCGACATATCCCGCAGTACTACACACGTATATATATACACATACATACAACAAGGGAAAGAGAGACGAGAGCCGAGACGGACGAGGGAGTAGAGAGAAGTAACGTGACACCGCCGTCGGCGTATCAGCTCGCTCAGAGAGAGAGAGAGAGGAGGCTCTTTGCGCGCCGACGGCGGCTTGGATGACCAACGCGAAAGAGTGTGTACACGTATGTGTGTGTATGTATGTGGCGCTACACGCGCAGCTTTGTCGTCAGACTGTAAGTGAATATCGTTCGGCAACGGACCGCGCAATGGATCATACGCATGAGTCATGTGAAGGAGATACGTCTCGTTCGCGAATGGCGGTGGTGGTAGGCGCCTATGCGATGGCTGAGGGCTGCTGCTTTTTTGAGGAAGCGAAAGAAATTGTTGGCTCATGTGACCGCACTGATATAGTTACGGGACAAAAATTCTAGTGTAAATTGTGATATTTTTATGTAGTCAACTGGGCAACTGACTTATTTTTTCTTCAAGATTATTACGGTTTATTATGTAGAAATTGCGAAATAATAGCAGTTTTTGCCATGAGTCCTAGACATTTTTAGGAAAATGTGAATGCTCTACAGTTACTATCGAAAAGTCGTTTATATTATGAGAATTGTTCTATGCCTAGGTACAAAGGTTGTGGGTGCTCAAAAAAAAACAATAAAAAATTATTATATTGAAGAAATGACAAAAGGGAATCTGTAAGTGTCGAGGATATATTTACTAACTATAAAGAACGAAATAATATTTTCGGCTTATCAATATTAGATGCGCAGAATTTCACTCAAATCTGTTTATCATTCTTATAACTATTATAGATATTTATAAATATATTTACAGGTACTAAATGCTTGGCCAGTTAATTTACTATACACTGCGATGAAAAGTTGCCTCAAAATTGGTCTATATAGAATAGGCCTGAAAATCTAATACGTTTGAATTTTCAGATTAAATTCGCGAATTTAATACTTAATATTTAAAACTGAATAATTAAAATAGTTTAAGAAATATTTTATTATCTTGTTAATCAAATTTACGTTATTATTGAAACTAACTCGATCATGCTCATAACCTAAAAAAATAAATAAACAAATAATAAAATAATGAAAAAATACACGCGAAGCACGTTGAATAGTATACTAAATTATGCAACGACTCTCGCTTCAAAAATACATTAAAACAATTCTATCCCCCATACCGATTACTCAACTACGAGCTTTTTCTCGTCACGACTATAGGCCCAAAGCTCGATCGAAAGGAGAGAGAAAAAAAGAACATGAAGAAGCCGAATTACACAACCGCGATGAAGCAGCAGTAGCAGCAGCTGTGCGCTCTCCTCTTCACGGGTTCATCGACTCTGCAATGTCAACGCCGCGCGTGGCATTTAACATAAGGCAATTTCGCGGCAGTGGCGTCTCGGCTTTCGCTTCATACCCTGGCACATGCACGTGGATGATGCAAATCTTCGACGGCCAGCAAATCCCCGTGAAACCCGTCACTCGCGAAGACTTTTTACACTTCTAATACTTGTCATCGACGGTCTGGCTTCGCTCTCTCATGCTCTCTCTCTCTACCTCTCTCTAATCCTTTTCGCAAATCCGTACCCGGCCAACCCTCGATATCGCTCTTTGTTCGCGTTATACGAGGACAAAGCAGTCTGCTGCTGCTGCTGCTGATGCTTCCGCTCTTTTTCGACAAGTCCGAGGTGGCGCGAAATCGGAAGAGCAGGTTTACTGCTGTCTTTTCGAGTGGAGACTTGTGCGATTCTATTCAGGATTCTACTTTTTCTAATGCGTGCCTTTTTTTTAATGCTGGTCGTGAAAGGAAAAAAAGTGTTGGATGGAGATAGAATTACTGGGGAAGATGGATTGTTTTGAGAGTTAATTTTAATTGGAATTTGAATCGGATTTTTTGTTTGTTTGTGTTCTACATTAAAAAAATTCTGATAATGATCGAATTATCCCCTAATTATTGATCGCGAGGAAGTTCTTGTATCAACTTTAGTAATTTGATGATGAGTAAAATAAATACTATCAGATTTCAAAATAACTATTTGTTTTTAAACATTTTTTATAAATCAGTGTAAACCAATTTGAACGTCAATATTCATTATTCATATTTCAACAAACTATCGTTACAAAAATAACTGCAAAAACGTATAAACAATATTTTGACGTTATGCAATTTTTTCATGGGTTCCATACAGTGGATAAATACCATTGAAAAAAATGTTTTTTCAACAAAGTGCTCGCTTTTACATGTTTTTATGCAAGTTTGATACGTATTAGGAAAGCGAATGATTCTAGCACAGATCTATGTCAGCCTTACATCGCTGGGATAATAATTTATACTCGTACTGTAATAATACCTTAATCTACGTATAAAAAAAATTTTGGAACGTTTATACCCATTTACAGCTGCAATAATTAAATGAAGCCATCAACTCTGCTACTCACCTGTAACAAAAGATTGAAAATAAAATTAGATAGATATTCGAAATAATATAATTAATATATATTAATTGAATTTAGTTACATTTATCATTAAAAAAATGTTTAATGTGTGTATCGTCCCTTACTATGTTAAACAAAATCTAAAATCTAATTCAGTTCCAGACTTTAGATAGATTTGCGCATACTATCCACGAATGAATTGTGATTTACTATATCTATAAATCCTATTGCCTTATTTGAAAATAACATAACATATATTTTATTCTAATTAAACAAATTCTTCTCTCATTTTATGCAAAAAGATATGCAGAAGCCACTATTCAGTATACTAATGAGACAAGTGCTCTGTTTACAAAGATACAATAATCAATATATTTGTTCAAAATCAAAACAGATATTATTCACAAATGCTGTGTATTCAAACTGTTATTTCAAAATAAGATCGATCGCAAACAAAATATTTCAGTTTTTTTTCGATGAAAATGAAATTATTCCTATTATTTACATTTCCAAAGTAAATATTCGCTGTTATTGATCCAATCAATTATCAAAACGATATCACATGAAAATTTTTTCATTATTCTTTTATTAATTAATCTGCAACTGTTGACGCATGAATAATAATAATAATAATAATAACAAAATTATTAATCAATGGAATGGCACAACAGCCGAAGCGTAAGATTATAGTAGATTATAAAGAGCTAAATGTAATAAAAATATTCATATCCAGCCTCAACATAATAAAACAAAAAATAAACAAACACAGAATTAATGAAACACATCGAGGCTACTCACTTTAATCAAAAGTTTTTATTTGTTAATTTGATTGATCCATTGCATATGAAATATGAAACAAAGTAGCAATTAAGTAACAGAAGAGAATTGTATTTTTTATGAAAAATTTTTCTGTTTACATCTCATAACAATGAAGGTGATTAGCCGACTCGATTTTTTAGAGCTATCGTCAGACGTTGTTTAATTAATTTAATTGGAATTAGCGTTATTTATTAATACGCAATTGTTAGGTGAAATATTTCTCGATATTTATATCAATTTCTTAAAAGTACAATAAAGTATGATTTTTTCTTCACAATAACAAAATTGATTGACATTGATGTGAAAATTTATATCATTATTGTGACAAATCAATTTAATTTTCCCCTTCAGAGAAGCATTTTTTAGATATATATTTAAACTTGTTAAGATCACAGTCATACAAATCTACTGAAAGTTTTATACAAAAGTTTTTGTTACGATGATAAGTTCGTACGAGATAGTAATATGATCTTTTCTCTTGATGTCTTCTTAAAGGAAGCTATAAACAAAGCTAAGACAATCTACACTATTTACATTCCAGTGTATGACTCTTATAGTGGCATGTTTCCAAACATAAGACACAATGATTAGTCTGTAGAAGAAATTGATTACAACAACTCGATAACTTAATAATCATTTTTCATACACAGAATGATCCCCAGAATAATTTTTTTCATTTTTGCAGCAACACGTTGAAGGAATCAATATTTACTGCGCGATGTAAAACCAACGCCAAGTTTACAAAATTTATATCAGCCAAACGGTTTGACTGCAGTGCGTATTGAAAACTACCTCGTTTACTCCGGAAAAAAATTCCGGCCTAAACTTCATCCTTTACTAAACTCACTCGCGTAAAACAAGAACGCTGGACAGCCGCGCCAAATTCAAACTCCCCGCGCGCGAGCGTGCACACTTAAAAACAAAAACACCAAAAAAAAGCACATACAACAAAAATATTACACGCGGTCGTGGCGCGCTCGTGGAATGAAGGAGTAAACATGACGGCGCTAAAAGCGTGCTCGCAAAAAAAGTCTTAACCCAAAAAGCCATGCGCGGGGCGCTATTAAAGAGCCTCGCTCCTTTAATAACGGCAATAACCCAACGCGAGCGCGCGCGTGTTTTAAAAGGCCGCGCGAGAGCGCAACAAAAACGCGACGGTTGATCGCCCGGACATTTGCCGCAGATGAATGAGCGGATGAATGGGCGAGAGAGAGAGAGAGAGCGATATCCGATATATTTCCTCCCGCGCGTGAGCGCTCGCTTCGGTCTCCCCCTCCACAGACCAATCAAATTTTATGGTTCAAATCCATCTCTCGCGACCCACCGCAACACAGTGGATGTATATACCGTGCTGTTGTAGAGAGCGGCCAAGTTTTTGCGAGATCGACGCTCGGCGCGCGCGTTACGCGGATAGTTAATTTCGACTTTAAATAGAGCGACCTGCTAGAGTGAATAAGCTGGATTTTTTTTTCATTTTTTCGTTTTGTGAGGGGGATGTACGCGAAATGTAGGACTGGGGTTTGTTTAAAGAGGTAATGTTACACGGAAGTGAAGTGTAAATAATTATGAGATTTAAAAGTTCTTTTTTATTTTTATAGTACAGCAAAAGTAGAGTTACATGTTAATTGCCGTTTTTATAATATTAATATTTACAAAGCTGATATCTGCATATTACCGTCGACTGGGAGGAAAAAGGTGATGACAACTGCTGCTCGCTAAGAAAGGCGATAAAAAAATGGAAAAAAAATTCGTATACTATTTATTGGAAACACTGAATACAGTCGATATTTTAAAACGTATAAAGATTTTTATAATTTCAGTGATTAGACGATAACTGAAAAGTATAATCTAAATTTCAAATCAGTCGAAAAATTTAGACTAAGACTGTATTTAATGTTTTAAACAAATATTATATAAAAATTATTTACAATGGTAAATTTGTCCATTACTTTTCTTAGCTCGCAGCAGAATTATCGTTACTTTTCTTAGCTCTCAACTGAGTTGTCACCTTTTCCTCTTCAGCCGACGGTATTGCTCTCACTCTGTAATTTATCATAAAAACAAACTTTAAACTATTACGAGTTTCAATAAAACACATTAGCACTAATAACATTCCGATAAAGTATAAGAAAAAATGCCAACAAAAAACCACGGCTAATTCATTAGCATGTAAATTCGTTTAGTTCAATCTGCTGTTTCTTAATATGAACGTACTACAAATAATCAATATTCTTACAGCCAAATGTCTTAAAATATATGTCTAACCGGTTTTTAACAGTACTAGAAAACTTTAAAATTTTAAAAAAAGGTATTATTATATATTATAAAGCTTACTGTAACAAACAGCCGAAAATTCTGATTCCAATGTGGTATGTTACATAATTTTAAATGTCAATATTTATTAAAAATTTAATTTAAATGTATTAATTTTAAATAGCAATTTATTTTCTAATCGTATCTATACATGTAATACGCGTATGAACGGATTGTGAGTTGATAAAACAAATTTAACAAGAAAACTCAAATAATGAATAGTCTTTTAATTCGTATATTGATCGAAAAAAATGCTCACCAAAACAGCGCTGGATATGAATCGCATGCTGCGAATTATAGGCCATCGAAAATGGGTTATAGGCTTGAGATTTAAAAATATATGGTTTTTTTGGTTCATTTCAATTTACTACGTAATAATAATTATTACACATGAAGAATCCAAGTAACTACCACTTAATATCGTTTATTTTTTTTTTTTTGTCAAGTTTATTTAAGGTTTACAAAACATTTTATACGCTTCTTTAATTGCAGGTTGAAGTTTATCAAAGTCTTGTTCCGTACGCTCGAAGTAGGCGATACCATATACTTTGTAGAGCATGCTAAGCAAGCATAACTTTTTACGCATCTGGTTTTTATAATTAGCTGTCCGTGTTAATGTATGATCCAAAAATTGACTCATTCTGTCGTATGACTGCCGGAACGAGACATTGTAATTATGGATTACGTGTACCAAAATTCAAGGCCGCGAAAAAGCCACATTGTATTACAGGGCAGTTTGTCAATCAGCTATGATCGTTCTGCTCACAATTACTTGTTTTTTCTTTCGCGCTCGAGCGCCAATTTATACGAATCACGTATAATTTCGATCATTATGAGTGAAAATCGTTTAACTTCTCATCAAAGGTATCATTTTTCATGATCATACGCGTTATATACCCTAGGTAATTTTATGTAATTGATTTTGATTAGTTTCTTAATAATCGCGTGTCATTTTTTCTTGCGTATTTATTATTATCCATTTGTTTCGTGCTACAGTAAAAATATTATTTCGCAAAATAATTTACGAAGAGCAACAAATCCACGTAAACAGAATTTTTTTTAGTAAAAGTTGCTATTAAAGTTATAGTAATTTTCAAAAAAATATTATTTTCTGAAAAAAAAAATAAGTACATCCCCTGTTTACTACGAAAAATAGTAATTTTTACTACAAAATTACTACAAATAAACTATCCTACATCTCGATACCTTAAAAGCGTCTTGAGATAAAAAAAAATCTGTCTTCTTCGCGCTTGCTCAACCTCTCATACCACATTGCGCAAGCGTGGCCTAACAGCGATGCTCCAAAATCTCACAGTCTAACAATACAGACTAGCTATCGCATTATACGGCGCGCCTTTGCGTGCGTGTATACACACTGCACGCATGCACAACCGCGAAGTCTAAAAACGTCCATTAAATATTAGCGCCTCGCGCTCGCACATCGAGGGCGAAAAAGTGCACGTATGTGGAACGCGACGGAGAAGAAGCCGGCCGCGACAATGGCCGCGTATGCACGCATGTTTGCCTCTCTCTCTCTCTCTCCGCACGAGTGTTATAATGGCCAGCGTCTTGCGGCCGTTTATATTTGCGCTCGCGCTTCGGCTCAACGGAAGACGCGCGTATAAGCATCGTAAGTTATGTGTGTCTGTGTATAAGAGTAGGTTATATAGCGTGCGTTATCTTTTTTTTTCCTCTTTAAATTGTTGGCGATGTTGTGGTTTATTAAACGCGCACGGATGTACGTGTAATTTTCGGCGAAGTTTTATTTTTGAGGTGAGGTTAAAAGCAGGAGGAACGTCATATTTGCACTAGTTATCGCGAAACGTCAAAATTTATCGACACCAAAGTGACGTACCTATCTATACGCAGAAAAAAAGTGAAGACTATGACGCGAATCAATGAGGTTAACTTTTCAAAATTATTCATGTCAACTGAATCAATTATATACACGAATGTGGTATAATTATATTACAGTACACAGTGTACATGTAAACGTCGGAAGTATTTACGCTGTCGCAAAGCTAAAAAAAACGACAAGCTTTCGTAAGTAACCTTCGCATTGTACGACTGATAACCATAAGCGATAGCGAACTAATAACGGGTCGTTAAATATTTAAATTTTTGAATTTTCTGCCCTTCGCTTCAACGAACGCCGCGCGGCGTTTACCCACTTATCGACAACAGCGCGTTACGAAACGCACACGTGCAAACTCACGATCCTTACACGCACATTACATACCGATAACAGCCACTTCGCACCACGTAATCTCTACTCTGGAAAAGAGACAATCGACTTGCGTACCCTTTTCAGATTGAGAGAGAGAGAGAGAGGGAGAGAGAGAAAAGAAATATGAAAACCCGCGAGTAAAAAAAGCAGATTTGAACCTGGAAGGGGGCAAAGCCCCCTAATCCTCAACACTATATATACGTACATGGCGCACTTTCCCCCTAGGCATGAATGGCAGTATAGCGTCGCCTCTCGGCAATAAAATAAAGTAATAAGCCGTTGGAGCCGCCGGCGCGTAAACAGAGCCTAAAGTGACGCGCGCGCGAAAGGGTATTCAGAGGAAAATCCAAAGGGGGGCGACGCTCACTCTTGGGGGGGGGGGGGGGGGAAGTAGAGAGTGAAGAGAGAGAGAGAGAAAAAAAAGGGGGAGCACAGCACACAAGCATTAGGGAAAAATCCACGAGTCAACATCTCCATTTCAAAGACACCTGTCACTCCCACTCTCGGAAAATCAAATCCGCGCCATTGATTGGTACACCCGTGCGCTCGCGCTCGCGCAACAGAGAAAAAGAGCGAGCGAGTGTGTGTATATGTATGTATAGGGCCGCGAAGGACGAGAGAGAGAGAGAGAGAGAGAGAGAGAGGTAAATATAAACGTGTAGCTGCTGCTGCAGCGTGCCGTTGCGTCATCGCGAGAGAGGGAGTTAACGAGCTAATCCGACGAGCCGATCGCGCGCATAGGGGAGAGGGGGGGAGAACGGGTTTTGTACCGCACGCGCGCGCGGGAGAGAAGAGAATTGCAAGGAATTCCGTAAAGACGACTCTGCAGGCCGGTTCTGTAATGAGCGGAGGGGTATAGACCTTCTTCTTTCGCTCTTTTGCAACGCACTCGCGTCCTTCTTGTTCTGAGGGATATAACTCGCTGGGCGCGCGAGCAAGCGAGCGAGCGATTTATGACTTTGTAATTGAATCGATCAGCTGGCGTCGGTGCGGTCACGGTAATGTGTGTGTCTGCGTACAAGCGCCGATTAATTCGGACGGTAATGAAGCAGGTGTTATAAATGTCAATCAAAACTCTGTATATATATATATATACATATAACTAATATTATAATTGCTCGATCTCGCTGCCAGTACACAAACTGTTAAAAGGCTATTTATACTGTTTCAAGCGGCACGCCCGAATAATAGAAGAACATTAATCAAACCGGCCGATATATACTGTATATATAGTTTGTAAAGTATGCGATGTGCTTATGTGTGTATTATAACGACTGTGATAATGATAGCGTTTCCTCAAACATCATTTGCGCGCATTAATTATTTTCATTGCCCCGCGACTTACTAGATTATAGATTAGTAGAATAGTAGAAGATGCCAGTATTATCGGCGGCGAATCATAATTAGTTTAATCTCAGATGAACTTTCTAATTATTAAAGTAATTATTTCAATCTTTAAATTCAATAACACTGGCTATAATAACTTTATCAAATGTGCCGATATCGCTTGAATGATTTATCGCTCTTGTATAAGTATGTCATTGATTATTATTTTATTCAATAACTTTGGATCATTTAATTTTCAATTAAACAGGGAAAATTGCGATATGAAAGAATTTTCAACAACTATATAATAACGTTGCTCTTTTATCTTGCTGGAAACGCCTTTTTTTTGTTAAATAATCAAGAATACAGCTTGGATAATGATAAATATTTTTGTTATGAAAGATTGTTTTGAGTACGCGGATATTTAGAGAGAGTTTTATGGAAGAAAGAGGAAAATCCGCTGATACGATGCGTATGTTTGATAAAACCTGACATTTATCTACTGCCGCATGATATTAAAATTTAGTTTTCTTCTTAGAAACGTAACGTTAAAACCCTTTTTTATTCTCCGTTAAGTATTAAATATTAAATCCTTTTTCTAAATAATTCTGATAAAAATAAAACCATTTTAAAGAAACAACTATCATTGTTGCAAAATTGTAATAACTTAATCTTCCTAAGCATGCATTATAAAAAAAATTGAAATTCATGATCTACTAAAAAGCCAACAGTTACTCTTATTCCCACCAACGAGCCCTTTCGACCACTAGAAGCTATAAAAAAAATCTGTCAACTTCCACCATCTCTCTTGTGCTTCTCTCTCTACCCTACACCCTTTAAAAATCCCTAAAATCCCGACGCGTCTCAATTCGAAGACTCTTCCCGCATATCACTCGGTCCGCACCTGCTATCCCCTCGCCAACAACTTCCAACTCAAACTTCATCTCTATCTCACTCTCGCTGAACTCGGCAGCATCCCATTACTCGACGACGACGACGACGACGACCCTTCGAATCCCCGAAGCGGCGGCCACGCCTCCGCGTCGTCGCGACGCGCCGAGACTTTGACCGAGTTTTCAGAGCCGCCGAGCGAGAGAGAGAGGGAAAATCTCTGCTGTGCTGCTACTACCACCGCACCGCCGCCGCCGGCTTTGTTCCCTCTCGTGCAGTCCGCGGAGAAACTTCTTCTTTGCGCGGAGCGAGGGAGGAGAGGGAGTATAGTATAGGTATGGGCAAACGGCCGCTGTCGAGAGCTGAATGATTTTTCGCAGAAATTCGCCCGAGCCCCCGCGGAAAAAGTGAAAGGAGTTTGTGTGCTACTGCTGCGCCTCGACTGCTGGTGTGGGGTTGCTCTGCTTTTTTTCTTCTTCTTTGCGAGGAAGTTGATGAACCGCGAGGGGGTTTTATAAAGGGGTGAATGGCATTTTTGTATGTGGGGAGACACTACACTAGTAAGTTTTGAGTATTACTAATGGTTATTTAACATCATGGGTGGTTTAAAAATTTGAGTGTAACCTGTAGTAAATTTATACAAAAAGAAGTTCAAAGTTTAAGAGCAGTTAGACGATTTCCAAACACAGTTAGGTTAGTAGTTGAGCGTGATTATTTATTACAATTAGACATTACATATTAAGAATTATTTATACACCATTCAACAATAAATTTATCTCTTGCTTAATACACAAAATATTTTCTATGAAACGAAAAAATCGTTAATAAAACTGTCAACATGACCGAATTTTTCAAGACCCGGACTAAAGAACAAATCACTAAAAATAAAAAAAAAGGTTAAAAAAATGATTTCTGAAGGTGATGTTAAATACCAACATAATATTTAAGCGATCGTATATCTTATAAAATGCCAATAGAATCACACGAAACGACTGGCAAAATTACTTTAATGTTAATTTATTAAACGATAAAATTGTGTTGATATCGAACTCTACATCGCCTTAACTATACGTTAAGGAAACTCTAAAATAACACCCATCGTTCCACAACGTCCAATTATTTCCTCAGCCTATAAGACCCAGCCGGGGACAAAAATACAGCGCATGCAGCCCTCTCGCAATATCCCCAAACGATCGAACCATCACTCGGCACACTTTTCTTTTTCACCACCTGAACTAAAAAAAAAAGAAAAAAGCTTCTCATCACCAAAACTCAGCAGAGTAGCAGCAGCAGCAGCACTCATCCCGTACCTACCTCTCATCGACATATTTTTCCTCGCTCGTTGCTCTGCGCGTGCGCGCGCGAGCCACACGAGCTCACAAGTGCGAGAGAGAGAAAAAAACCTCGCTACTACATAGACACACACACATACACAGGTTCGCTAGCGCGCGAAAAAAAAACGTGAGCGCGCGCTGCTAGGTGTGTGCAGCAAGGCGAGTTTTACATAATCTCCCAGCGCGGCGGCGGCGGCGGCCGCCGGGGCCATTATCATCGGCGACTATCGCGCGCGTTGCTGCTCGCGCTTCGAGGCATTTAGAAAAGCGCGCGCGAGCACGCGATGGCGGCTTATCGCTCGATACCATCTTCGTGTTCACTCTCCCCCTCCTTCTCTTCCCCGCCCGCACTCGCCTTTATATATAGCTATATATACGGTGGGATATATATATATATACATTCCCGGCGTAACAACGGTAATGACGGGAATTAGCGCGCGGACGAGTGAGCGGGAGGGAGGCGCAGGTACGTGCAATTATTATCGTTATTATGCCAAGTTGAGAGAGAGAGCGAGCACGTGGACGACGATGATGACGACAAAGAGTCTGCAGCGTTGAGGCGACGATCCCATTTCGTTGACTGGAGCGGATATGGGAGGTATAGTCCCGATGCTTCGAGGGTTATTACTTTTTTTGTGAGTAGACGGTGAGAGGTATAGTCTTGGAATAATAAAGAAATTAATGCCTTTGATGATTTTTTTTATGAGGAAGCGGCTTTTTTTCAAGCTTATCGTTTGATTGTGTAAACATATAAAAATTAGTATTCGCGTGGTTGAAGATGGAAATTATTAATTTTATGGTTGCAGAATAATGAACCGTGACTTTTCAAGTGTTTATGTAAAGTGTTAAATGATGTACTTAATTTTCGAGACTTAAATTAGAGATGAAAAAAGAAAGAAATAGTCGTGGTGCAATGAAATAATAAAATGAATTTACATTAGAGTTATTATTTATTAATTAATATTAATTTTACACGATTTATTATTTGATAGTATGAAATAACTTTAAAGAAAGTTTCCATTGTTCAATAGCTTTAATTACTTCGTTGTGCTTTAACAATGCAAACCTCAGACTCATAAATGAATGATTTTGCCAACAATGTTAAAGAAATAATGCAAATGATCTGGATCTAAAAAAAATAGATTTAAATCTTTTTAAGACTCCCCTACTCTACTCTTAATCTAAATGAGATACTAATGTTAGATTACCGTAATGATTTCTTGTTGATATGTCAAGTATATGACTTTTCGTTAGAGAATGATAGTCTGTGAATTAAGAGAATTATAATATCATGCAAAAAAAAATTCATCTTCAACAATCATTCAATGCTCGCAATATCTTTATTCGATATTATACATTACAATTAAAACGACGATCGGCATTATAAAGAAGTAAATACTTGTAATTCCCGTGACGCATAGATAACGAGTGAAAATAAATTTATTCATGTGTTTTACAGGAGCAAAGCACAACTAAAGTACCAGTTCAAATTCTAAAAGTCAAAGGATCGGCCCATCCCCCTCTGGAAATCCAAGCCCGGAATTACGATTCAAAGTAAAGTCAAATATTAAAACTCGCGCGCAAGTACGCTCGAAAATGCGAGGCATTTTAAAATTTTTTAACTTCCGGATTTTCTCGCGCGCGCACATGCATAGTGCTATATATATATAGTGTGTATGTGTGTGTGAGTATGTCGGATGTAACGAAAATATTCGTGGCATCCGACGCGCATCGTTTTATTTTTCTCTGATTTACAGCCCGCGAGAGCGAATAAACATTGTTCGGCCATTCGAAATATTCGGAAGAGAAAAGAATCTTCGCGTACGCGTGATGCGAATTATTTTGATGGTAATTATTTAAACAAAATACGGGCACGATTCGAATATTTTACGCCGGAAAAGCTGATTAAAAAGCTCTTTGCAGTGGAAAATTTTGCGAAAAAGTTTAAAAAAATTGATTTACGTATACACGTAGTCGACGTATATACTGATAATAAAAAATTTCAAACACTAACTAGACGATTTTTAATCTGAAATTATTTTAGGTATATATGTCGAGATGTGAAATTTTTTAAAATGGTAAACGAATATATTTAGATTTCATGATTCCTGATGACTTTAAGAAAAGATTTCAATTACGTAAGGAAAATATTCAGTTATCGATAATTGGATTGTTAAAAGTTACTGTACAAGATATCGAAAGTTGACACACCCACAGATTTTTCTCATAATCGACAAATTTTACTATTCATCATCTTAAAACATCTTTTTAAACATTAAATTCTTTTTCATTGTTCAAAACTTTTGTCTTTGGAGATGTAAAAACTAATATATTAACATTATGTATATGATTTACCCCATAATTTGAGGGTATTATTTTTTCTGACAATAATTAGACTTTTTTTTAAATATAACTCTAGTGTGATCCAAAATAATTCCACAAGTAATAACACGATATGAAATTCGGAAGAACGAAAAAGATACTAGAGAACAAGAGTTTTCCAAATCTGTTTTCAGAATTAAAAAATGTTGATTCCTTCAAACGTTATGTGAGTTTGAAGATGGGCTTGAAACTGACAAAAAAATAGTGGCAAACGGACAATTTGAAGAAAAAAACAATTGAATCCGTACATAATTACAGTATTTAGTGAATTTTAAGCCTTTTTTCGTCAGTTTCAAGCCCATCTTCAAACTCACACAACATTTGAAGGAATCAACATTTTTTAATTCTGAAAACAGATTTGGAAAACTCTTGTTCTCTAGTTTTTTTTTCGTTGTTACTTGTGGAATTCTTTTGGAGCTATATTTAATCATTTAAAAAAATCTAATTACTGTCAGAAAAAATAATTTCCTCAAATCGACCTTGTTCTTACTCTTTTCTACGTTCAGAAAGTTCCTAAGAATAAGAAAAAATTTATCTCGTGTGTGTGCTCTCAAAAAAATTTTTCAATTTTTTTGTCAACGTAAAAGAGAAATAAATTATGGAATAGCTCATATACTCAATATAGATTTAAAAAACGTTAATAGAATTCAAATGCATTCTTTATTTGGTTAGTAAAATTTCTTCAAATAATGAAACCAACCAACTTTTCAAACCCACATTTTACTTTATTTCAGTTACATCAAAGTTTTACGTTAAAAATAACTTTTACCGGCGTTAACATTTTTATCATCACCCAATCCACACCAACATATATACATATATACAACCGAGCGAAATCATCATCCTACACCAACATTTATTCTCATCCTACGCACGCACAGTCAACCCCAATGCCCGCGAAAATCATCGCTCTTGCAAAAAAAAAAGAAGCGTACAATCCAGCCACCGAAATACAACTCGAGCCAGCAGCAGCAGCAGCCTCCGACGCACTTTCACGCGTACGTTTTATTTTCGGCTACAAGAAGAAGAGGAGGAGAAGTAGAGAAAAAAAAAGCAACGAATGTACGCGGCCGTTTTTTTCCTCACGCGCTTGACTTTTAGAAAAGACAGCAGCAGCAGCAACGCTTATGCATGCGGCCAGTCGCGCCGCTTCGAAATAACGCATGACATCAGCGACCGCTGCCACCGCCGCCGTTGCCGCCGTCGAGTCAATAGGTGCGCGCACGAGAGGAAAGAGAGAGAGAGAGAGGCTATATATATATACTATATAGGAGAGCCGTCGCGGCAGCGCAGCGCAGCGCGAAATTCCCAAGTGCGCTCGATTCCGTTCCTTTGTTTCGGCTGTCTCGGACGAGAGAGTGAACTATACTACGAGTGGTCAAGAAAAGTGGGACGATGGACGCTTAAACGGCAATGGGAAATTCAAAAATATTATATGGGGATTGGATCCGAGGAACGTTGTATCATGGTTATTAAATAGCATTGGTGCAGTAAGAGGCGTGAAATTTTTCTTGGACGTATCCTAGTTTTATTATTTTTGTGACGAATTATTAGCTCATACTTTAATGATTAGTTTTAGTAGTCATAAAAATTATTATTTTGAAAAGTAAAATTACTATAGAAATTATAAATATTATTATTTAAAAGGTCTCATAGGACGAATGTGTCACAGTGCTACTGTCAGCATTATTTGTTTTTATAAAAAAAGTAATCTTCCGAAGGAATTACTTCATGTAGTGCTGATTATTCTACTTATATATTCTCCTATTTTTAACAAAAAAATGGATTTAGTTTTACATAAAACACAATCTTTTGTTATTAAGAAAAATTTAATACGAAGTTAGTCAAGGGTGAGAGGCAGAATCAAGTAACCAAATAAAATCTTTTGGATAAATGTTCATAATATTATTATATTACTCTAGAATATTAAAAGCCAAAATTATCAAGTTATATAACTCTAGTGTTCTCGCGTTTAAATGGGGATTATTACCAAAATAATCTTATCATCGTTCGAAAAAATACCGTTTTTCTTAGACATTTTCTGAATTTGTGCTTATTTTTGATAATGAAATATCTACCAAGGTATAATCTCGAATACTTAAGAAACAGAATTATTCATATTGCATCAAATTCGAATTCCAACGTAATCTCTCATCTCATAATGTTACAATTTAGTGAAATTTCGAAAATCAATGATTTTTATTGCTTTAATAATAATCCAATTCGAACCCTGTTTAATTGATTACGTATTAATTTGTTAAATTTATTGCAAAATAAATATTTAATTTCGTGTCAAGTTACATTTCAAAATTAATATTACAAAACGAAGTACTAATGAAATATCATTCAAAATAACAATAAATATAAAATTTAATTTTTGTACGTCGTTAAAATTCACGTTTACAGCCATAGTATGTACATTGTTTTTTTTCAGACAGCGTAAAATTCTTTTATGATACCGAATGTTGTAAATACTTCAACACTTCGTATGTAAATATAGGAAAAAACTATTAGTAAAACTTACCCTATTACTGAAACTACTCATAGGAAATACATCAGTTACTCACCTGAAAAACGAAAAAAAAATTCTCATTAGAAATGTTTCGGAGAAAACAAAGACAATAATTTTTTTATTGCGTGAAATGATTAATCGTGAAAATATAAATAAATTATAAAGTATTATGTAATCCATAATACATTGACCAATACTAAATTAATCAGATTAAAAGCTCGGTAGAATGAGAAAAAAAAAGTAATTTACGACCGCAAAAAGCACTTTTTTTCCTTTTAAGCGAATATAAACATCGATTAGTATAATGCAATTACGAATCAGTCGTGATAAGCCACGTTCGTTTTTATATCGCTTCTTTAAAAACTGAAGGAAAAAACACGCATATACACATACATACGGCAAATCTCTAATCGGCAATTACACTCGTTCGCCACGCAATCGAAACAGAAGTATCGCCACATGCGAAGCATAAATATACACGCAGGACGAAAAAAAAACGCGCCATCATCCACTATATATATTTGTGGTCACACCTCGTTCGTCCATAAATTAAACTCAAGCCAGGGCGGCGCTCACTTTTTGCCAATTGCGTCGTCGCCGTCGTCGAGACCGCAAAAAAAGCGACGATGAAGTTTTCAAAAACCGACTCACTGGGATTACGCGATTTTTTCGCGCGCGCGCGCGCGAACGTCGCGCATCGATTATGCGGCGCGGAAAATTTATAGGCTACGAGCCATTAACCGCGTATACGGTAGCACGTGCTCTGGTTAAAAATAAGTCGATTGCTCTCTCTCTCTCTCTCTCTCTCTTTCTCTTTCTCTCGCACTCCCTGAAGTTATCAGCGGTACTAGAAGAACCGGTAAATCGCTTTTTAAATTGATAGCGCGAGCGCGGAATTAGTGTGTTTATCGTCGATATATATATACAAGGATCGGAATAACATAATCAAAAGTGCGCGCAACGAGATAAAATCTCCTCTCCTTTATATTATACGCGCCGTGCATGATTAATGATACGAGATGTGTATGTATTTTGCATGCACCGAACGGAAATACATCATTTCGGCGCGTCCGTATATAATAAGTTTGTAACTTTATTGAGATTAAGTAATCTTACGCTGTTAGCTCACGTAGAGGCTTAATTCAATTTGCCAAAGGCGATTATATGCGCGGGAAGATTTTTTTTTTTCATCGTATATGCGCGTATTGTTATTACCGTACGGCGTTAACTCGCGGCTCCTTCGTTCGCGCCTCGCGCGATATTTAATTCAATAATATAATATACCTGCCAGTTTGTTTTCGACTGCAAAGAGTGAGAGAGAGAAAAGAGAAATTTCGTATAGCAGCCAACGTTAAAACGCTGATACTTGCAATAGTTTATAACTGCGTTAAACATTTAAGTGCCATTTTTATATGCGTGCAAAAAGTTTTTAGCTGATTTATTGGTTTATGTATGATGTTTCGACGTGTTATCAACTTTTCAACTGAAATTGTTTGTTTTATTTATGCGAAAATTTGTTTGAAAAAACTCGGTTATTTAATTCAAGTTAGCTGAAAATGTAGCATCTAACACGTTAATTATTAACCAATTGGTTATCATTGTCTATTATATTTGTTTTTCTTTTTACTCGTTTCGCAAGAAGACCCTGGCCTTCGACATTATTTAGCCATATTGATAAGACCTGCATGTTATCTACGCAGAAAACAGGTATTTTAAAACCGAATTTCATTGGTTCTTATAGTATTATCATGATAAGTAATCAGTTTAATTTGTTGTAATGTTTATAGAAAATGTGAAATTTTTAGATATACACTCAATTTTTCTCATTCAAATTGTTAATTAATTTCATTCTCGAAATTATTTATGGGCCTGAAATTTGTAACGTTTTAGTGCAACAAAATAAAAAAGAATTTTATTTCATTAATTACTATTATATATGAATTGTCATTAATTATATAAAAAATTTATGACACAATTGAATAAAATAGTCATTATTGCTTAACTTCAAATAGCGACAAAACATTGTTTCCTTGCGTTATAATAATGCAAACTTCAGTCTTCTGAACAGATTAACTAATTAAAGACCCTTTTTAATATACAGTATTTAGAAAGGCGAAAAGTACGAGAAAGCAAGAAAAGTGCTACACCCATATAATCTCAACCACATAAACGTTTTTCTCGGTCACGCTGCATCGAACTAACCCATTTACCACATATAAAATAACATTTCCCCATCAAGTCACATCGCTCCCAGAGCGGCTTCAAAATACTTCCATGAACATCCACGCTGCTTCCACGACGACTTGGCATAACGCGCTAATTTATTTCTCCTCCCAAAAAGACAGATCTCACGCACGTATAAGTCGGCGTATAAAGAAGAAAAAAATACTACGCAACGCGAGTATATCTCAACTCGGCGTCGGAAGCCGCGCACACACGTATATATACATACACACGTTCACGGCGAACGTCCCAATTTTCCCGAGTCTTATCTCTTATCGGAGCTCGCGCGTCGTGCCAAGGTCTCTCTCTCTCTCTCTCTCTCTCTGTCTCTCGCTCGCCGTCCGAGCGGCGGCGGCGGCGGCAAAAAAAAAGGATGGAAAAAAAGAGACAAACAGCGAGAGTTTTTCTTATCGCTCCGTACGCAGCCGAATAATCAGCGTAAATTGCCGGGTGATTCATTCCGGCTATTTCGGCGAGAGAGAGAGAGAGAAAGACTGGACGCACTCGCGAGCTGAATAATCGCGGCACTTCGCGGAATTTATGACGGCGATCCGGCCGCGTTGCTGCTATGCTGTGTGTCCCCTATCTGACCGGCGTGTCACGCGCGAGCGAGTAACCGAGCAGAAAAAAAAAATATTGTATAAATGGCAAAAAGTACGCGTGGCCATTGTTTACCGTCCCATTCGTCCCTACATATACCTACATATGTGTCAGAGCTATGCTGTACTGTTGGCGGCGCTACTGGTTCGATGTGAACGTGGCTGCACTCGCCAAGTCGAACGATGTATTGCGATAGCTGTTTGTCTATAGGACCGCGCCATCTGGGTCAAGTTCGAGATTTTCGCGAATTGATGGTGGCTCGGTATATACTTTTCGAAAAGCGAGTATAAACACGTAAGTTGGATGAGTAAAAAAGAAAGTGCAGAAATGCAAATAGGTTATCACTGACAACAACGTATATAACTCGGTTTGTTTACAAATATAAAAAAAATTATTATGAAAACAGAGAAGTCAAAGACAATGGGAGAGAAGAAAGCTTGAGAAAGCGCAGATATTATCACAATAGACTGACGTAAGAGATTATCTTGAATGTTAAAAAAACAGTACACACAAAAAGACATATGACCTGCTCGTTCGCTGTTTACCGAAAAACACACTCGCGCTCTGCCATGACCATCACACGCATAGAGGACACACCATAAGCGCGATAATAAAGTCGGAAATGTACCAGAGAACTCGCAGGTGACCTTGGACGATACGTCGAACGATACATCGAGGGTTCGAGGACGAAGAGGTCGAAGACGACGACAGCAACCTCGCGCATCTCTCTCTCTCACTCGCACGATCGTAAATAATGCAGCAGGAAATCGGTCGACCAACGCGAGTACGAGAACGGATGAAAAAAAATAAAAAATGGAAAAAAGGATCGACGAGGTGAGATAGGCTGGCACAGATAAGGGCTCGCCCGCGTGTCTGTGTGTTTATGTGTGGTATGCGTGTTGCTAAGCGCGCGAAGAGAGAGGAGAGTATAGTCGATTGCGACATGTTGTATATGGGTTACGTGCGCTAAGACTACTGCTCTCTCTCTTTTACGTGAAAGACTGTATAGCGCGAGGTTCGATGAAGATTTTTATATGCTGTTGATGTAAAGGCATAAAAAAGATGGATTTTCATAAAGTAGTGGTGTATATATGAACTATATATATATAGACGAATTATGCACAGGTGTAAGTATGCCGTGGTGTTAATTTTATTACAGTTCTATTTATATATACAGGGAGCATTAATGCTTTTAGGAAAATGGAAGCATACACACTTGTTTTGCCAAGGAAAGCACGTACGAATAAATTATATTTTATCAACACGCGTAATCTTTTCTTTCTCTTTCTCGATGAGTTAATGTATTTTACGCATCGGGAATGTGTCATTCAAATATTTAGATATTCATTAGCCAATACTCTGTTATTATATGCTAATCGAGGAGTGCGGAACTAGAAAAAAAAGGAGATGTCAATCTCCATGTAGATATAGGCATACATGATGTTGATCCTATATATTATCGAGTTGATCGCGCTAAAAAATTATCTTCTTTATAGTCTCCAGACATGTGTGACAAATTAAATATAGATACGAATTTACAATTATTCGACGTAGTTGATAAAAATAAATAAAGTATATATACTGGAACGGGAAATCAAAGATTTTAGATAATGATATTTGACGTCGATAAAGTACGATAAGTATCAGAGTCCGAGAACTGCATTTGGAGAAATTCGCTTTGTATGATTTCAGGCTGAAATAATTGCATTTTAACTGGACATTGGAAATATTTTCATGTATTTGGTCTCTAAACTAAAAATTAAATAGGTTTGTAACCATTTTTTTCAAAGGTTAGAAGTCAAGGCTTTCCTTGTTTGATTGGGCGTAAGAAGTATAAGATATTGCATTACGGAATGAAACATATCATACGTGTGTACGCATTCACTGCATAATTAGTATACGCAAATGCAGTTCACTTATATCATTTTTAGTTTGGTATTCGCGATTAAAAACACCAAATACCGATACTGTTTCTTTTGTATGACTTTATTAGAGACAGTTCAACATTTATTTTCTGAACAGATTAATTTTTATCAAAGAAGAGCACGTTTTTGAATAAATATTTACTCTGTGTGTCATATCGACATTAACCATATAAACAGAGATTAAAAAAAAAAGAGTATTTAGCATGAAATTAAGTGCTTTGATGAAATCATTAAATCGTGAATTATTTGTTAAAGAAACTAAAATATGTATGTACACAAAAATAAAAGAGATTCAGTTAATGCGCGAGTAGAATAATAATGAATAGAATTCCTATTAACGAATTAATTTATTTCTATATATCAACAGCAGAATTTTTCTCTTGCAATACGTGAATATTTGCAAACATTTATTTTAAGAATACCTGAATATCTTATCACCGGTCAATCAAAAGTTCTAAAAAAAAAGTTCAAGCTACTGAAGCATGTTTCTAGTCACCAACTTTAAACGTACAAAGTAAAAAATCTCCAACCGCCAACCGAGAATCATTCGCTATATATCCAAGCTGCGTACCCAGCGATCGCACACATTCACTCTCTCTCTCTCTCTTTCTCTCTCCTTCGCTCACGGCCATCGCAACGATTTCCTCCTGCTCGCGCGTATAAAAAAAATCGCCAGCGCACATTTTCACCATACGCAACTCTCCTCACACTCTCACAGACATATATACACACATACACACACACACGTATCGTATACGCATACAGAGAAGAGAGCTTGACACGTAGGCTCGGACGTCGATGCCCGGGCGTAGCAGCGCGCAGCTGTCGGCGGCGGCGGCGGTGGCGGCGGCGGCGGCGGCCAGGGACGTCCCCGCAAACGAGCCATGCGAAACGGGCGAGCAGCAAGCAAGCGAGCGAGCGAGCGAGCGAGCGAACCGCCCGCGCCGTTGCTACTGCTGGGGATTATTCCTGGCGCGGGCGTATTTTTATCGTCCTCCGATGCGTGCCTGTGTATATATATATATATATATGTGTGTGTGTGTGTGTGTGTATGGATATATATATATACGTCGTCGAAAGAATAGAACATATCTATGTGTGTGTGTGTGTGCGAGTCGAGAGAAGCACTCTTTTTTTGGGCGGAGGCGACGCTACGTGCTATAGCGCATGCTAGGGGAGAAATTAGGATGGTTGCTATGTAGAGGCCGATTGCGATTGGCTGTATGTCTATGTGTGTGTGTGTGTGTGTGTGTATTAGGAAAGGGAAAAATATCAGTGGTATGAGAAGGATAGGAGACGGATTAATGAGACACAGGGATTTTTTTTTCGTGCGGAGGTATTATATACATGCGAAATTGGGTACTCGCGATGTTATTCAAGGCTTTTGTCACGTGAGGAAATGTAGGTTGTAATGACGTAATAATTGCAGCCGTTGGGACAATAATAAATGCCATTCTTTTTTTCTTTTTAATTTTACATATATATTTGAGAAGGGCAAATTCCTATCAAAAAGTGCTCTTATTATTGCTTTATAATAGAACAGCAGAAATTCATTGTCACTAAACCATAATGAATCTGGAAGCGTTTACATACATTCGCAATGATAAGAAACATTCGAGATATTTTTTAAATATTACACCGTTGTATATACCACAAGCTAAATCGAAACCTTTAAATATTTAGAGCCTAACCGCAAAATCATACGCAGGTAACCCTATACCATGATTACGAATTTATACGATACAAATTGTAGCATTTCTTTTCCTGCTCGCATATACGTATACAGTAAAGCAACATTCGCCAAATTGGTATAGAAGTTTCACTAGTTTGTACATCTCACTATAGATGATGACGTCACCTTATTAAACAGAGTTTTAACGTCACACCAGACCGCAGCAGCAGCGCAATTTCCTCTTAATTACCCCAAAATTTCGCGGACGTTTTCATCGAAAAATGCTCGCTACTCTCAGCAACACGAGAAGCAACTACTCGCAGTAGATATAGACTCTCGGTTTCTCGCATACACACACACATACACAAGCGCGTACCCGCGACAATTAACCCACTTGATGCAAAAATCTTCTACGCGACTTTCTCCGCAAAAAACACTCGCGCGCACGAGCATTATGTGGTCATCCGCGGGGGCGTGAGTCTTGAAAAAAAGTACTCTTTCTCTCTACGTGTTCCTCTCTATCTTCCTCTCACTCACTCTCCTTCTCCTCTACACGGGACAAAAAAAAAGAGAGAACTCTCGGCGAGAGAGGCGTATTACGAAATCGCGCGAGACAAGTGAGGGAAGAGGAGCCGGTTCGACGAGCTTTCTCCCCCTCTCTCTCTCTCTCGCCCTTTCTTTTTTCTCTCTCTCTCTCTCTCGTTTTCTTTTTTTTCCTCTCTCGCTCGCTCGCTCGAAATTCCCCTCCTCCCGAGCCTTTTGTTCTTGCTCTCGAGGACGCGGGCGAGTTTACGGCTTTCCTCGAGGCTGAAAAGCCGCTATTTGGCAGTCGCACTGCTTCTACGGCGATAGCCTAATTTTTCGGGAAAAGTCACTGATGATGATGATGATGAAGTTTTTAAATGCTTTAGTTAACGCGCATGGTTACAACTACGATAACTTTTTTTTTATCTGCGCAAAGCTGCTATGTTGCAATACGTATGATTATTCGATGTTTTGTAAGAACACATGCATGTATGTAGTCGAATCAGATTTGTCGCCTGAAACTAGTGTTGAGATGCGGGCTATCAGTTTTTAAACATCGTAAAAACCTATACGATAATTTATGTAAATATAGCTGAGAACTGGAGAGATTAACTTGTAATAAATTGATAAGACGTAGAGAAAGCTCTTTGCTTTTTTATATCATTGCCAACAAGATGGCATTTTGAATATTTGATATAACAGAGTAAAATATTGACATGGAAAGAGGTGGTTCATGATAAACTTGTATTATGCGAATAGAACTATATTTAAACTAATCAATTGAGAGGGTAAATAATGATTTCTAATCAAGATTATTAGCGCAAATGATAATTTTATCAACTGTCAATCTAAATCCTCTTCATATTGTTATTCGAATAAACGTGTACTGAACAAGATAATTTCTAAAATTTAGAGTATTTTGAGTTTCAAAGAAGCTGTTTCTTTCCAAAACACTAATAATATATATTTAAAGTATATCTCAATGGGTTGACTTACACCTAGAAACATATCATTACGTTTGTCAATTTATAAGTGGCAACTAATATGTATTAACATTTTATAATCTTAATTACGAGTGTGCATACGAGGAAAACGAATAAATATGTGATAAAATACGCGAATAGCCCTGGATACACGTAATTATAGTTTATAAACAAATTAGAAATCAATAACAGTCGCGCACTGTCGCTTATAATTTGACGAATCAACATTCCGTAATTATAAGTATAGGTGAAGGTATATCCAAGGCGTTTGCCATTATATTGCCATAATATTGAATTTTAAACCGTTAAAATCATCAATAAAAGACATAATTGTACGTCAAGAGGATATTACAAGCCGGTAATTTTTTTTTTTTGCAAGAAAATTTCTGATAGCTTAATTTTATTTTGTATTTCAGATTGAATAAAATTCTAATAAAATTAAGTAAAAATTCCTCCATGTTAAAAAATTATATGAATTAAATTAATAAAATTTGGAATCTACTACTTAGCTATAGCAACATCTTATTCTATATTGTAGTACTTTCAAATAATGTATATTCATAAACATATATATTTCTAATTTGAGTGATTGTATTATCTAATATTTGTACGTTACGAGTAGTTTAATCAAAGATATTGAAGTGGTGAGTTTACTAAAATGCGAGTCGTCTCATGGAAACATGACAAAAAAAAAATGAAAAAAAATTTTGCATAAAAAAAAAATAGAAACAAGATTGATAATCTTGCGCTGAAAAGTCTAAGAAAAAACTGAAGCGTATATTAAAAGAGCGTTGAAGTGTCATTGAGAACTGCTTTTTAAACTTGACTTGTACCGGTATTACTTTGCAAAGAGAACTATTTTTGAGGTTACATAAGTGAGTCTTCTTTTCAAACTTTCTCTATATTTAAATTATCCTGACAGTTAACCGACTTACAATGTCGCCTGATATTGACAACTATTTCCAACTTTAATCTCACGCATGTCTTCTTACAACCTGTCAATCGTATAAGCATAACGTTTTACGCAATACCCGTACGTATATATATGATACTAAGCAACTGTCAAATTTCTACATAACCTATAATATTTATATCAATTTTTCTGTCTTTTTATTACTAAAACGATAATCGCGCAAAGTTCCCTTTTTATTTTTAGCAACGTCCCGTTTCCGTTCAGCAGCACACAGAGCAAGCGAGAGAAAGTATACAGCTTTCCACATCACTCATCAATATCCCAGGGCGAATCCCGGCGCGAAATCGCAACCCCCTCAGCCCCTCATTACTACCTCTGCAAATCCTCTCTTTCACTCTCACACAGCCTCCACTCACTCTTTCCCTTCCCCCACGCATTATCATTTTTCCCCACTGTACTCTCTTTATCTCCCTCTCTCGTCGAGCGGCACGTTCGTCCATGCGTGCCCTCTGCTCCTTTCTCTCCCCGTGCGCACTCTCTCTCTCTCTCTCGTTTAGCTTCGGGCTAAAATAAAAACTCGAGGCGAGTGTGTGCGCGCGCGCGCGCTTACGATTTACGCACGTTAAACCCCGGAGCAAAAACGCGAGTGCGCGCGCGCGGCTTATTGTTTTATTCGTTTCTTTTTTGCGCGTGACATACAGCGTTTTAAGGTTTCGCCGGGAGCTTTTTTTTCGACGGCCCGAGGGGGAGAGAGGGAGTGAGAGGCTTGCGAAAGAAGACGAGGTTTTTCGGACTGTGTTTTTCGGAGAGTGGGAATTTGCATTGTTGCTGCTGCTGCTGTTGCTGCGAGTGTATATATGTTGTATATATGCGCGTTGCAGTTGGGATTGCAGGTTTTGCACAAGCGACTACGGGGTGAATGTGTATCGGAAGGTTTCGACTGCTGTTTCGAAAGTTTTGCAAGCGTGCGTGGCTGCGAATTAAGGAAACGTGCCTTTTTTCAAGTCTACTGGGGCTAAAATATTGCGTTGTTACCCATATTTTTTGCGCAATGTGCTATTTTTAGCGAGAGCCGTTTGTTATATTTTCAAAATATTGCTGTCAAACTTTATTATTTTTTATAGCTAAATTCGTGGATGAGGTAATAGAGGTAAGAGTTGTCATAGTGACCTTATGAATGATAACGTTTTATATTAAACGAGAAATTTTTGTGAAATAATTTGATAACACAAGTTTTGTTAGAAACAGGATTGGAAAAGTATCTTTATCGTAGTGAATCAATCTGTCTGATTGTACAAATAAAGATAGAAAGTTTATACACAGTAAGTTTGCTCTTGAACTTGAATCTACTAGACACCTCAACTATCATTGTACTGTTTACAACTTATAAATATATTATTCCTATTCTATTACGAGATGCCGTTCCATAAAAAAGAAATGGTATGTCAATGCAAGAAGAAAAATTTAATGAAGAATAAAATAGTTAGTATAGATTAAATTTAGATAAAAAATCTATCATTGCCCAAAAACCAAAAATTCCAATTCAAAAGCCCACCAACAGGGCTACCCCTACAGCGAAACAAAAAAAGCCACAACCTAACCACTTGACGAGACAGCGATCCGACAATTAAATCATTCGCGCCTCGAGAAATGCTCGCCACCTCTTTTTACTCGACTCCCCCTTGACACATAACTTTTGAAATTCCCCCTCGCAAAGCAAGTGTGTGTATATGTATGCGACGCGTCGTGGTCGCGTGCCGGCGCACAGGTGAGCCAGGCAAAAACGCGAGAGCCGTTATTAACGTCGTTAATTCAATCGGATCTCAATCTCTCTCTCTCTCTCTCTCTTGCTCTCTCACTCACTCACTCTTTCGCGGCTTTTTTGCCCCGGCCAATTACCCGAACCCTTTTCTCTCCCTTCCTTCCTTCCTCGTTCTCTCGCTCGCGTCCCTTCTTTTTTCGGCGAGGGGAATTAATTTGACCGAGCGCGCACAGTCTTTTGTCGGAGAGACCGACGGCCGCCGAGGACTTTGTAGTAGTGCTACTACTACTCGGCTGTAGCTCCCTTCCTCCCCGATGACTTCCTTTTTTTTCTCTCTCTCTACTCCCAAAGCCCGAGATGTAAACACGCGCACCGCTAGTTTGTGATGTATGGGCTTTGAAAGCGAGGTGACTCTCTCCGTGCTGCTGGTGTGAGTTGCAATTCCAGTTAACGGAAGTTCTATATTGGAATGAACAAGTTAGTTTTGGCATTGAAGGACGTGCTTTGGCTATAAGTATGGTAAAAATTACGATAGTGTTTGGAAAATAATCGAGAAAAATATTTGTATCGAAGGTATACGCACTGATGAGTAAAGTTTAGTAAAATAAAAAGCGTTTCTTTTATGCAACAGCTTCGTGGAGTGAGCGAGACCTATCGATACTTTTCATCGAGAACCACATTTTATCATAACAACAATGTTATTTCAATGCTGATAACTTAATCGTTTTTAAAATTTATTGATAACACAAAATGATAAGGTATGCGTTATATTGCATCAGAATTTGCATTGCATTGTATTTTTACAATGATTTTCAAAGTAATTTAAGACACTGAGAAAATATATAATATTTGCAAGAATTATTTTTCAGAAAATAATAACGTAACCTATATCTGTCGATTTGTAAATCAAATTTTACAAAACTCGAATGCTGCATATATTAACTTAATAATTGTATGAGGTGCCAGCAAGACTAAAATCTCAAATTTAAATTTCGTAGTTCTATACTTTATAACTGGCAGATGGTGCGAGATATCTGTAATGCAAGCAGCTTAATTTGATCTTCAAGCTCTTGCTAATTCGGGAGAGCAAGATTTTAGATGAATTTTAGAAATTCGATTGGACCTCGGGGTGATGTAAAAATGGAATTCCTGGATTAATAAGATGGAAAAATTTTAAAACAACTGAAATCTATTCTGGAATAGCAAAACGTGTATTGACGATATTTCAGAAAAGTTACCATAACACACGATAATTGTGGTTCTCGGTGAAGAAAGCATCGTTATAAAATAGATATTTATTTCGTTTTACTATAGTTATAAATTGAACTATATGAAAAGAAAGAGCAAATATAAAAAACAAACAATCACATATTTATTTTGAAAATTTTCTATCAATATTGGTAGATAGGGAATAGATTTGAGCTTAAGTATAACTGCTTAGATATCGATTGTCTTTTGGTGAAATTAGTAAGAATTTTTTATGCGAACTTGAACACTTTCAAATGCTTTGCATAAATCTTCACCGTAATTCTGTAAGATTTATTTTTAAGTAATATTTAGGCTGAATTCTCCCAAACCAAACCTAACCTTCAAATAATACAGCCGTCTTACTTCCTATTAGTCACATACACGAAAAAAAAAATTAGAACAACCTTCCCATCGAACACCAAAAACCCCGAAGACAAAACATTTCAATCAGACCTCATCATAATATATACCCCGGTGCTTCAACACCTCCACTCGTTCCGGAAATCCCTCTTCCTCTCGCGATAAAGACTCGCAATAAAGCTTCGCAGCTCCTCCAGGCGTCGGTTCTCTCTCTCTCTCCCTCTCTCCAGCTTCCTCGCACATTAAAAAGGAAACTGCAGCGTAGATAAACAGCCCCCAGGGGAAAAAGACTCAGCACTAGCAGCACAGCACAGACCACGAGATCATGAGCCATTATCAGGGTGGGCCGCTGCCGCCACTCGTCATAAAGGCCGGAGGATTAGGGATCTCGCGCGGCGCGTTGATCGACGAGCGCCCGGACGATAAGCCGTGCTCTCTCTCTCTCTCTCTCACGCGCGATTTATCAGCGCGGCCCCGTTTTTATCGGCTCGACAGCTTCTATACGTGTATACGCGCATGTGTGTATCTGAATATACGTGTGAGTGCGAGTGACGCACGCGACGCGTGCGTGCGATATCGCGGCCGACGGGTGACGGGGCGCGTCTTGACGACAGGGTGGTAATGATCGAAGCTGCGGCTGGTATAGGGGGGGAGAGAGAGAGAGAGAGCGAGCTTTCCGGATAATGTAGAGGTCGACCACTGCTAAGGACGTCGCAGGATGAATAGTTTTGCTAAAGGTTACGGGAGGACTTTTGGTTCGTATAATATGTACTCTGATGATTTAGGAAAAGATCGTAGTCATTGTAGGGTTTTTATGTAGGATTTTTTGATGTACTAAAAAAAATGTTGCGGTCTTTCAGTAATCTTGATTGCCGGGTATTTGGATGATTAATTTTTGGAACGACTTAGTATTATATCAAACTGAAAAAGATATGAGGTTCGAAATAGTGTGCTGTAGCCGTATTGTAGAAGTTGTAGAATGGTAAAATTATTCGGAGCGTTAACATTTGGGCTTCCTCAACAAAATACAAATACAATTTTAAGGTTATTTACTACAATTTTGTCAAACTAAATCATGATTAATTACTTATTCAGAAAATTTCATTTAAATAATACAATTTTTGTATTTGAATACATCAACGTGATATTGATATATTTTCAAAGTATGTTGCAGAGGTTAGGGGAAAAAATGTTCATGTTTTTCGCATTTAATATCTTTGTCAAACATTCGATATAATATATTTTATATAGACTACTTGAAAGAATAAACCTTTTAGTTCTTCTTTGAAGAATTTAGCTCCTCAAGTAAAAAAAAATAGTATAATGCTTGATACACTCAAGAGTATTTAGATTACGTATATTTTGCATCAATTTTTCTAGCAATTGCTTATACAAAGAGAACTACCTTAATACTGAAGAGTTTGTACTAAAAAGATAGACTGTACTTGAGAGGTAAAACTTTGAAGAAATTTGAAACCTTCAGTTTATGTTGTATGTTTTCAATACTGTTTATGTATAATCACAAATTTATTACTAATGGTTGCATTTAACACTTTACTACAATAGTCTCTTATTCTACCTAAAACCTTACTCCTTTACTTGTCGAATTTTACTAAATAATATCAAAGTACCGTCCTTATTTCACGCAAATCCCAAGAATAAAGAGAAAAATCATTTTTCAACACTGAACTTCATACTTCAAACTTTCAAAAATCCTTGAAAAAAACCTCGAACGTCCGCCATAAACTGCATTGTCGAAAAGCCCCTATATACTCACTTTGACTTCAAAATCTCAACCTCGAACTCTCGCGCCAACCGCCAAAACCCCAAAAGCACCAATCCCTGGCCATACTTTACCCTGTACCTCGCCAAAGAAGAGAAAGAGAGAGAAAAAAATAGCCTCTACGGAAAGGGGGTTACAAAGATAACCCGTGGCGCGCACGTAGAGAATCTCAACCGTCGGTGAGCAAACGAAAGAGAGAGAGAGAGAGAGAAACGAAAGGAACACGCTCGCGCGAGAATTCCCAATTGTTATTCCGCAGCGCGCGTTCGCTCGTCGGCCATAACCTCCGTCCTCTCTCCCGCCCCCTCCTCCTCTCTCTCTCGCTCTCTCTCTCTTTCTCTCTCAGCCTGGCGATTATGCGAGACCGCGAGGCGCGCGCTGCTCGCGGCGATTTTTTGCAGTCGCCGATCGTCGCTCTCTCTCTTTCGCTCGTTCCACTCGAACTCCCCCCTCCTCCGAGGTGCTTGTCTGCTATATGCCTCTCTCTCTCTTTCTCTCTCGGAGTAGTTCTACGTCTTGGATGCCTGGAAAACCGTCTGGTGATGTTGCGAGTGCGAGGCTCTGGTGTTGCGAGTATTATTTCTTTTTAAAAAGGCGCGTGCACGAGCGCGCAGGTATATATCGGGGTATGATAGGGTGCGAATGTTACCTTCTTATATATATATATATATATATGGGAACTTGAGCATTTTCTCTCGCTTGTATGCGTTGATGATAGCCGAGTGTATTGCCAGCCGTTTATTTTTGAATCGTTAATCCTAACGTTATACCAGATATGTATACTACAGCTGTGAAATACTTCATTCGACCAAGGAATTTTACAACAAATATATGTATCCAAGCTGTAAGAGTTGTAATCGTCAAGTTTCCATTTTTTTTAACGGCTAAATTGCTATGAATGGTAATAGATTATTAACGGGGAAAGTATAACCAACATAACCTACAATATGACCACTGTTAAAACAAATAGTTAAAAATTATTGTTTGAAATGCAAAACAACAATGAAATCTCTATAAATTAAATGGGTTTCAAGTTCTGCAACGTTAAAACAGACGGAATTAAGAATTCCTTTCATATGAACATCAACCTTATACTATGAAACTATAAATAATGTTCATCCCAGAAAAAGTAAGAACAACTGACTGTAAGCATCTTTTCCACCTCCTCCTATATTTTCCAATATACCACCATTAACTCAAACCACTAAGCCTACAATTTTCATCCCGCATTTCCGATCCATCCAACCCAACCCACTATTCTCTCGCACATACATCCATATACACCTCTACACGTCTGTTTATATGCAATGTGCACGCACGACAAAGACGCGCGTAGACTTTCCACAAAGTTAAAGGACCTCCTTTCCTCCTCTTCTCTCCTCTTTTCACCTGCAGGTAAAATTGACACGCAAATCACGAACGCTTTCGGCAAACGCCTCTACTCTCTCTCTCTCTCTCTCTCGTGTTCACTCGCTCGCTCTCCGTGAATTATAGAACGGCAAATATTTGGCCATCTTCCGGTAGATTTGCGCTTGCACAGATTGTTTAAACGCACACGCGCGTTCTGGGGGTGAGGAGGGTGTAGACACACATCAGAGCCGAACTTAAGGTATACGTGCGTCCCCTGTATATATGTGTATATATATGTACGTGGGTGGCTGCGGAAGAGAACACGGCGGACATTTTCCTCTCTTCTCACTCGACTCGTCGTCTTGTAACTGGACTGCAAAGTACGCGCGCTGTGTATGTATCGAATTTCTTTGGTGACTTGGTATGTACACGGTTGAGATGAGTTTTTGGGATTATTTATTTAACAGTTTGACGATATTAGCAATTAATAAGTATAGACACGGTAAACAGAGCTATATATAGTGTAATGAGTATTTTAATGCAACAAAGAAGATCTCAAGTCACCGACCAGTTGTTGCAAAGTGGAAAATCAAAGGTCTTCCATTAGTATTATTGAACTCTCAACTTTATATAGTCTGTTTTGATGATTTGTACCCTTGGAAAAAGTAAAAAAAAATAAATTTCATAATTAGCATCATAATTATCATCCATTTATTATCACACTGTATAGTTTGTCAATAATTCTTTATTCCGTTTCACGATAACTTCCCGTATACTCCGTGTGTATTCGTATAGCTCAAGGAACACAGCACTTTTCGTCTCCCTCGTTTTCTCTCTCTCTCTCTCTTCTCTGTATTCGCACTCGGCATGTGATTCTCCGCATCGATCTGTTCGACGACCCTCCCGCGTATATAGCAGTATACCACGACGACGACGACGACGACGACGACTATACTACCACCAACACAGCTGCTGCTGCTACTAGCAGACAACACATACATACATACAGTGCGCACACTATAGTCAGCGGCTCGCATAACGCACGCGATTGTTCCCCTGGCTTCGTGGATGCCATCGCGCGCGCGCGCGAAGACGAACGCGAAGAAAAAGAAGAAAGGAGAAGAAAAAAAGACGGAAAAGAAAGCAAAACGAGAAGACACGAAGAAGGCACAAGAGAGAGAGAGAGAGAGAGAGAGAGAGAGAGAGAGGGAGAGAGAGAAAGAGGCATAGAAGAGCGCACAAACGAACGCGTCTCTTGGAACGAGCGCAAGCGACAGAGCAGCGAAATAGAAATGGATAGGTGTATTTATTTATGTCGCGGCCTAAATTCGCGCGTGCTGAGCGCACAAAATTCGTGGTTGTGCCCCCCCCTCCTCTCTCTCGACGAAAATACAGCACGAACACAGAAGAGAGAGAGATTAATCGATCGCTAAAGCTTAATTTAAAAGCGCGATTTTTTTTAATGCGCGCGTTCGCACGCCCGCGTCGGCAATTATTTACGCGCGGGGGCGCGGGATTTGCAGCGGCGGGTTCGCTCGCGCGGGGAAATGCGGGGTGAACGCGGTGAGTATATACGAGAGACTGAAATAGAGTGCAGGAGAGAGAGAAGGAGAGAAAGAGAGGGAGAGAGAGAGGGAAAAGGTGGAAAGATGACAGTTGCGCGGATGTTAATGTTAAAATACGAGACAAAGGCGTTAAATTCGTTGTAGAAAGTAAAAGGGAAGATAGAGTGATTTTGTTTTGGTATGATAGTTTTTAAATGTTTAAATGACCGTAGCTATATTTTTATATATAAGTTCAGTCTGAATTTGAGGTTATGTTTGCAATGCGATCGTAGCTTTGCTCGTAAAATCTCTTTTTTTGTATATTTTTACACATAAATAAATTATATTGCGATAGAAATCTTACTATTCAAACCATCAGAACCTTAATAATAACAATAGTAGATATTATAAAGATAACATTTGATTATTTGTGATCATTTATGGATATTTTATTTCCAGTTTTATATAAATATTACCAAGAATAAGGTACTAACGCACGGTGAAAAACTTTCTATAGATACAAGGACATTTTCTTGGCGATAAAACTTTTAGGTATATTGATGCCTTTATCACTCGTTTAGGAGAGAAACGACCATTATTTTATGTACCAAGAAGTTTACTACTTTTTTAAATGTATATAATGTTACCTGTTTTGATAGAATATCTCCGATATTATGTCCAAAGATTACTCGACGCACCTCTAAATATATTTTTTTCGGTAATAAAATTTTAAAAACAAACGAGAATGCATACACTTACTTATGAACAAACTGCATTGCAAATTATTATTATTATTATCAAGCACAAGCTGATCCTATTTTATAACCTATTTCCTAGCAAAACCTAAAAGACAAAAGAACAATCATTCTCTTTTTTCTCTCTCTTTCTCTCTCTTTTTGTAAAATACCTATCCACACTACAGCACCCCTGTGTACGAGCCTTAAGAACTGGAGCGCGCAAAAAAGGAACGAGGCGACCGAGCGAGCCGAGAGAACGTCGTGTCGGGAACACGAAGAAAAGGAAGAGAGGAGAGATAACGGAAAGGAGGAGGCGAGCGTATACCTCCTCGCGAACCCGGTGGTAGGAAAATAAAAGTCGTCGCCGTCGCAAGAGAGAACGAGAGAGAGAGAGAGAGAGAGAAGCGGGGAACGAAGGGGCGTATGAATCAATGATACAATTACGAGGCGTATATATACACAGGCTGGGTTAAAGAAACAACTAAACTCTACGCGGACTCGTTGAATAATAAGCCGTTAAGAGAAGCTCGAGTGTAGTCCAACGAAAGCGAAATCGCAAAGCGATAGTTCCTCGTGGTTGCTGCTGCTCAGGATTGCTTGCTTCGCTTTTTACGAGAGCAAATGAAGATAGTCCGGCTTCAAGCGAATCGATCGATCCAATGATACCTCACCAAGGCGAAGTGTAATCGAATCAAGTGTACTGACATATGTCTCTGCGTTACTTTTCCTTTCTATATATCAGTGTGCTAAAGATGCTTATCAATATCTCGTCTTGGATCTTTGAGTGCACAGTAATAAAATTTAAGATTTTGCTCAGTACTTATGTATGATATTGGAAACCTAGTTTTCAGAGTAACGCGGATGCGATGTTTACTATCTCACTATATACAATAAAACATCTCCATTTTAAGAAGACAAGATTTCAAATTCTAATTTTTGTTTCAAAATATTACTTTGATAATACTCAAATACTGTTATGCTGTTACTAAATTATATATGAATTCTTTAATAGAAATACTTAATATTTTTTATATGTTAACATCGCAATCGTATAGATTTGTATAATTAACTATTATTACCACAGTTTAACTTTTTTTGTACATTTATTATTTTTCAACAACGTATTATGAAACATGAATGTCTGAAATAGTTATAAAAAAAAACTGAAAATTAAAAAATGATAAGTTTTTGCTTATGAAAAATCATAATGTTAATTGTTTTGATGATAATTTTATTTAGAAAAATTTTTTCACAAGAGAATTGAGACAATGACATTAACCCAAGAATAAAAACATGAATAAAAGTACATTTACAATACACAAACAGACAACAAGTTGAGTTATTTAACTCAACTTTAATAGTAACAAATAAAGCGAATTAAAAAAAAAAAAGCTGGCGGAAAGTAAGCGAGTGCAATTTTTTTCCTCCTCCTCCTCCACGCAGAATGGAATGAGTCATTACACGGGCTATCACGCTTCGCAGTTCCCGTGGCACATTACGCATCGACTAGCTCAGTGAAGCACAGAGAGCGTTCCAGTTATTTTAGCCGTATGTACGCGATAATGCATGAACAAAAAAAAACCTGAAAATTTACCTCGTTTTGCGAGAGGAGTCAATGCCGAATTTTAAGGTTGAACGATCAACTTTCAGAATGAAGTTTGGAACTTTTAATAAATAATTGTGTTGTTATATATAATATTACATGAAGTTTGGAACTTTTAATAAATAATTGTGTTTTTATATATATAATATCACTATCTGAATATGCTTGGATAATATCAAGTCCCAAAATAAGTGGTTATACTGTAATTATACGGCGAATACAGAGAAAACTTATGAAAATATGACGATTTTACATAAAAAGCGACACAAAGTCATGTAGCTTTGATCGTGTGAGTTCGGACCAATCTAAAAGCCCCTTCACTCCTCATTAAAAAACAAAGCTCCAAACTTGAAACAATAGTGCTGATATCGGTTAAACCAACAAATTTCGATACCTCCAAACATGTCTCACCACACCGAGAAACCATAAACTTCCTAACCTCGCCAAACTTTCATCAAAAAACCACTCAATGCCTTTTATAACCTAGAAGCCCTCAGCGGATCCTCGGCAACTTTTTACTCCCGATGTGGACCTTCCATCCCCGCGTATACAGACACATTCTCATCGGTTAAGATCTAGCGCGGAAAAAGGGGGGAAAGGAAAAAAAATGAAGGTCGTTCGCGCGCGGGCGCGCTCCGATAAAAGGAAGGACGGCCAAGTTGTATTTTCGGCTCTTATCGCCGAGACACAAAGCTGCCCGCGAGATAAGAGGAATCTCTATCGCGAGTGTTCTCCGCGTTATGACGCCGTCTCGACACCGCTATACTACTACTACTCTTGCTGCTGCTGCTGCTGCTGCCGTCGCTCGAGGAAAAAGCGACCCGGGTGAGTTGCGTAATCTTTGGGTAAAATTTTGGTCGATAAGGTGGCAGAGGAGATTTTTTTCGAGTTTCTATAACGTTTCAGGACGAAATTGACCTGAAATTAATGAAAAAGTGCGAGAATATAGAGAAGTTCATTAAAATAATATTGATTCAATACTGACATAATATTTGAACATGGTTTTTTAAGTTTTTAATTCGTTATAGAGTCATTTTCTGCCTTGATATGTCGAATTTTTGTATTATACGAAAGATGTAATAACATTTTGCAATGCATATTTATATATATATTTTTTTAATTTGACAAATTTTTCGTTATAAGAATTATGCAATCAACTACGTTTTCAGAATGAATTTCAAAGATTGCCATTTTTTTTAATCAGTAATTTTTTTGCTTTTCATGTTTGTATGAATGAACTTTTGTAATTATTCGATATTAATATTTATTAATTTGGTTGTGATAACAAACTCTATTAAAATCAAAATTTTTCAGTTTCATTAAAATCGACGTAAACTTATAATTAATTAATTACAAATGATCAACCTCATGAATTCAAAGAAATAATATTCCAACCATATTAAATTTTTATTTTGGCAAATGTAGACTGCTATGACAGTTAATGTAAACATCCGCATAGAAAAAAATGTCGCGATGAAATTTTATCATGAACGTAAAAATATATAAAAAAAATATATATCTAGATATATATTTCTCAGCAATTAATTTCCATCTCATAAATCAGGCGAAAAACCTCACAACCAAACCGCAAGTTATGAATGGGTCCGACGACTACTGCGGTAGTGGCACATTGCTGCTCTCCCTCTCTCCGATAGATCGCACATTTTTCGCCCAAACTATACATCCGCGCGTGTGTATGCGTATTATTTCGAACGCGCGACGACGACAACGATTTATCCGGTCAGCGAACAGCTAACGGTGCGAGCGTGGGTTTTGATCGACGTCTGATTGAGCAGACAAAACGCTTGCACACACACGTATATATACCCCCCATCCGCCATTCGAATCAGTTTTTTTTTCCGCGCGCGATGCGCCTACCCGCCACACCACCAACGTGGCTTTTTCGACCATTTTTCAAGTGCAGAATTGTAAACAAGAGGCTTTCAGCGGTTTTTGTAACACGCTAGTCTGTGATGTGAGTATATGAATGTGTATATGTATATATACGGACTGGAGAGTGACACGATGCGCGCGCGAGGTCCGAGTGTTTTGCAGCAGTTACTTATCGACGGAGATACTTAGAGCTGTTAATGGTTGATGTACGATGGCTTCGATTGAGTTGGGCGTCAAGTACAATACTACACAGAATTCTATGCGATGGATGGACGGGATTTTTTTTATATGAATTCGTATTTTTTCTTTTACCTATGATAACTGGAATAGATATATTAAACAGGACGCGATGATTCTTCTTTAAACTCTGGAAATTTCTTTTATCTTATAGTTTATTTTAACAATAATTTGCAATACATAAGATGTAACTAGAAACTATATACACTCAATATAGTTTTAAAATCATATAACTTAGGCCGCATACAGCAAAAGATCTCTGCAACTAGCTTTTTCATACAACTCGAAAAAAACTGTTGAATTGAATTTTCGTAATTTATTCGATGATTACGCAAGCGATGCAAAAATATTAATTGATTCAATATTGTCACGCAACGCTATACTCCATTAAAAACCATACTCTCAACTAAAATTTTCCGCGTGCATCGCATCTCTCAGTCGGCGACAAAAACTTCCTTCTCTCCCACACGATATACTGACCGGCCATCGTGCAAAACCTCCGCTGAGTATAAAAAAAAAGAACTAAACGAAACGACGGAATCTCACTGCGAGTGTGTGTGTATGTGTCACGCTCGCGCTGTGACTGTAACGAAGTCATTCTCCTCGCTCGAATCTGCATAAGTCGCCGCTCGCTCGGCCTTCTGGCGACGACGACGAGTCCAAGCGAGCGAGGAGAAAGCCTCCTCTGTGACCCTGAGCGAACGAGTGAGCGAGCGAGTGAGCGAGCAAGCAAGAGAGAAAGGGCATCTTCGCGCGAGCGGTTTTTGGAGAAATCGCGCTGCGAGTGAGCTGAGAGTAGGCGACGCCAACTGACTGTGGGCTCTTATGCCAGCTTGCAGAAAAAAAATTGCACTGTGAAAAAAGATTTTTTTCAAGAGAACTTTGCTCTTGTTCTTTTCGATGATTTGGGAAAATAAAGTTAAATTTAATAGCGAAAATCATTGTCCGTTTTCGATGTTTGGCATATATTAATGAATATTATGTTGCGTAACATAGAAAATAGATTTATTTGTAGTATAGTTTTTATTTTTTTTTACATTCATAATAATGTTACTAAAGAATATCTTAAGTTCTCTTTTTCTTAATAATTTCAATTAGGAAAAATTAAGTTACGAAAATAGATTCAAAATCGTGTAGATGTGATTTGAAATCATAAAAAGTTATACAAAATTGTTATTTGCCACGTTGAATTTACAAAATAAATTTTCAGTATTAGGTGCTCTGTTGATGTTAGAAAACCACAATAGATACGTTTTCAACCAAAATCTGTTAAGCGATCTTACAATCTTCTTATAACAAGCAATAATAGTCTTACTGTCTCATATTCTTTGTTTGCTGCATATAAAGAAAAATGTTAAGAGTAAAAATTTTACTATACTTTAAAATAAAAATGCCAATCATTCTGGCAATTTTTACTAAATTTATAGTAATTTTTATTTACAACAAAGTATAGTTATTTTTTTAAGAACTCGAGCCTGTTCCTCAGTTAAAATAATAAAGCATAGTAATTTTTACTCCAACATTTTCCTCCGTGCAAATACTATACAATGACTTTAATAGTCAGATTTGAGGTTATGTATGATGACTATGCCACAATATTAACCTTTAGACTGCTGGGTTTAAAGAGGCTTCAAAATCCCCTTGGAAAATACCTACAACTTTTATCACTATATCTTACATATAACCTATACAAAGTTCCGATCGGCAGGTAGAATCTACATGTAGACTTTCCGGTAGTCTAAAAGTTAACATTACCACATAAAACTGACTTTTAACAAGGTTACATCCTCTACGATATCTTTATTCTATAGGTGCCAAACCTGACCGAGAACACGTCAATCCTCCGTCACCTAAGATTATCCCCTTCCAAACAAAGGTCTCAGGTAACTATTTTTTTCAGCTCCTTTGACCCACGGCATACCGGATCTTATGAGCCTATAGAACAACACAGGCGGTAAAACCCCTTGAAACTGATCCGGCGCCAATGGAGGGCAGGTGCCAAACGGGCTCTCTATGTCCCCTCACAGGTGTGCGAAGAGAGAGCGTACCTGATCGCTCTTATATACCTGACAGATGCCTCCCAGAGTGCAGGCATAGTCTCATGGGGGCTGCTTCTGTCTTTATACACGCAGTATAATGAAGTTGTAATGTAATACCGAGGGTCTCGTATAGACTGCTGGGCGTACCAGGAGACAGATTATTTCAAAGTCATTGTAGAACAAAGAGAAGAGATGTCCAGTAGAATTTGAGGTTAGGTTTGTGCCGAGATGGTTGAGTGAAACCGGGATTGGAAAGTTTGCAAGATTTCATTTGTGATTTCTAACAAGGTGTTTAAAGGAACTTTTTTTTTCTTATTGTAAAGGAAATTTTAAGCTTAAGGTTCACTTATAAAATACAAAAAGAAAATGTAAAAGATACTTGTTACAATATCGGTTAAAACACAGGTTTCAGAGGTATATTACGTTCTTGGTGTTAAATAATATTATTCGAATTTTAGTAAATTGTTATCATTATCATCTATCTATAGGGATAACCATAAATTTATTTTTCATTCAAAACTCTTTTACACACACACACCAAGTCTAAGCTTATATTTTGAGTTTTTTAGCTAATGAAGAAACCCCATCGCCGCCTACCATTCACACCAGTTCTTCCACTCAGCACCGTCGTATCTTCACTCCATCCCAACATCACACGACGCAACCCATGGCAAAACGAGAGAGAGAGAGAACATCGCAAAGCTTGCCCCTCCTTGCTCTCTCACTCGCTCGCAACCTCGAAAAGAAGAAGAAAAGGAGCGAGCACGTACGTGTACGTGTGTCGCAAGCGTCCCCGGCTGTATGTGTGTGTGTGTGTGTGTGTATCTGCATGGGTGTGTATGTGCAAAAAAAATCGAGTGAAGGAGAAAAAAGAAGGAGCCGCAGCAAGGCGTGTGCAGGAGAGAGAGAGAGAGAGAGAGAGAGAGAGAGAGAGAAGACTGAGAGACGTGCATTGGCCGAACCTCGAACCCGAGAAAGAGGTCAGCGCCGAAAAAAAAGGAGTGAGAGAGAGAAAGAGAGAGGAGAGCGACGATGTAACTTTGTTCACTCGTTTCTTCCTCCCGGCTTAAAATCCCCGAGATTTCGCCTTCCTTTTTTCGCGCGCCCGCGCCATTGTCTCTCTCTCTCTCTCTCTCTCTCTCTCACACACCCCTACTTTTTTCTCATCGAGATTCTTCAGCGATTATTTTCCTTTTGCGCGCCTCCAACGCCATTGCTGCTGCTGCTTTCCGGAGTTTAATAAACTCCGAGCGCTAATTGATTCGAGAGATTTAGCCCTTTGCGCGTGCCCTGTCTCTCTTTCTCTTTCCTTCTCGTCTCTTTTATTCACTTTAAGGTACAGTGTTTTGAGCCGTGAGTCGCGCGCGCGTGGTGTTTTCGCTTTATAGTCTATCATCGTACGTACCGGGCTGTTTTATTAGACGTGCAAAAGAACGATCATTTTTTCAAATGCTTTTGAGATTTTTTAAAGTACTGCATTATATATGACTATAAGTGTTGTTCGTTTTGTGGAAACTATTTATCGTTCGGGTATTTTCAAAGCTCTTTTCAAATATTATGTCTTTGAAGTTTTCACTCTCATTCTAACACGGATATTACTTTGTTCCCGCGTGTGAGATACTTTTTTTTTTGCTTCGTATAATCGATTATTTCAAATTTATACATTCATATTTTATAATATTAATAGACTCTGAGTCTGAAGTATGCATCATTAGAATGGAGAGCAAAACAGTGTTTTACAATAAGTCTGAAGTTTGCATCGTTTCGAGTGCAACGAAATAATTTTTAGAATTGATTATTGAGCAATGGAAACTTTTTTAAATATTTGTTATAAAGTTATTTTACCATAAAATTATTTTTTTTTATTTCGTTACACTCCAAACTTTAGACCCGTATTTTACTACAACTAATTGTTAAAAAGTAATGGCAAATAAAATTCTTTTTTATTTCGCATAAGAGTCTGAAGTATACATGATTGGAATACGTTTAAATAATTTTTTACAACAAATTGAAGTTATAAAACCACGAAAATTTGATTCAAGTCTCTGTTAAGTATAAAGTTATTTTACCTATAAAATAAAAGGAGCAGTAATTAACCTTAAAATCAAATTAAATTCTATTTTATTCCATTGCACTCAAACGCTACAAACTTCAGGTCTACAACAGACTATGTAATATATGATTACATTCCGTTACATATATTATGTGCTTACGAGATTTTAGTGAAAATTTTATGGAATTTGAAAGGCCTAAAGATTGATCATTCCAGGATAACAACAATGTGGAAGAAGTTTTTGAAGAATAATAAATATATTAAACTGGTATGAATATATAAAAATGCATCTGAATGTTATACAAATGTTTTAATCATGCATTTTAATAATAATTTATAAAATTAAATACATTTTTACCGACGTGTATACTCATAAATATACTTTGTATTAGTTTAATATTTAATGTCGTTGTTCGTATAAGTATAATTTGTTTCTGTTTATTAAAACATGAATATTAATATTATAAGCATTTATGTTAAGTAATCAAAATGTAATTACGATATTACATACGCGACAAAAGAAAGTCATTGATTTGTGCACATTTGGCCCTATAATTATTACCGTACAATTTAGATCTTACGACCATTATGTTCTTATAAAAATAGCTCAACACTATATATAATCTTTCATTTAAGAATAATTCAATTTATTAACTATTTTTAAGGACGGCCTTTGAGCTCGACAATATTTCGCACGTCCGATTGCGTAACCTCCTCGCCTTCTCCTCTTACGACGAATTTCCTTATCGCGCAATAAATTATGATAAACGCCGAAGTTCACGGCTACCTAGTGAACTGCATACACTCGGGAGATCGTTTAAATTTGAAATTCGAGTAAATATTTATTTTGTTTCTTTCTTCTGTCCGAGAGAGTCGAGAGCACAAGTCATACACCTGATTAAGGCTGTAAATAATACAGAGAAGTGCGGACGAGGCGAAAAGGGGAGAGAGAGCGGGGGGAAGAAGCAAGTCGACGAACCTCTAACGATGTCAAGCCCCAACGTGGTGTATAAATGTTGCAAATGACATTTGAAGGTAGATGAGGATTGCTAAATTTTTCAAGTGCTAAAATTATCTAATACCCCAAGAGAGAGAGAGAGAGAGAGAGAGAGAGAGAGAGAGGGAGAGGCAATTAGATTTGACTAGTACGCGCTCGATTATTCAGCGCCTCCTCCTAATTATGAAAAATTCATAAAAATCAAATCAGAACCTGTAGAAGACAAGAATAATTCGACTGAATAATTCACGCTTATCAGAAACTAATGAAAGCTTCAAATGCATCTCGCGTACTCGTATACATACATACACACAAAGCTCCGGTACGCGCAGTGACCCTTTCACCTGGAAAAAATACTCCTGTGTGTAAAATCATCTCTCTCTTTACCTCACATACACATACTCTCTTTCTCTCTCATTTGTTCTCTTTCTCACTCTGTAACTCAATTATCGAGATTCAATTATTAAAATTGCCTGAAAACCTCGCCAAGCTTTATTTTCAAATCGTAATAAGAAACGTGTGAAAGAATTAACGAGTTTTATTATCGGGCGCATTACTTACAAATTGATAAGAATAAAAAAATCAAATGAGTTATGTCACAAGTAAATTGATATACCTGTTATTATTTTTAATGCATGCATGTGCGTGTAGTTATTCCAACAGAATTTTCTCGCAAATTTTTTGTCCATACTCTTACACAAAATTAGTGTCCCATATTCTTTTCTCAATCCACATTGCGGACTCATAGACACATTTACGAACCTATCATCATCCCAGAAAATTAAGGAACACACACATACACACATAGCTCCACTCAAATTTTCGTAACCACGTGAGTCCTCGGAATTCTTCTTTCTCCTTCTCCCATCATCGCCCATCCAATCAAGCGAAAACCGAAATAAGAAAAGCGCCCACACTGCCTCGGATTCCCAAAAATCTTTCGATCTATTTTTCTTTGCCCTCGAAAAATGCGCACGGAAAAAGCAAAAGAAAAAGAAGAGTAAAAGAGAAGAGGAGAGAGAGAAAGAAAGAGGAAAGTTTACGGGTTGCCGTTGCTCCTTTTCGGGTACGAGCAGGCGGGACGAAAAATAGTGCGGCAACGCTGCCCGGGCAAGGCGCGCACACAACTTTAACTTCTCGTGCTCTCGCGTATATATATCCAGAGAGAGAAAGAGAGAGAGAGAGAGCGTGAGAGAACGAGAGAGCTATACTATATAGCCGACTACGTCGTCCTTGGCTTAAACTCTCGGGAAAAACTTTACTACGCGGTGCCTGCCGCCGCGCTCGCACACACACACACACACACACACACGAGTGGGTATATAGCCAAACTCGCGCACGCACGTACATACACGTCCATGTTTTTGTGGAATTTTGCTTATCCGTGTGCTTTATACACACACACGCGTGCACGCGCTTGAGAGGAAAAAAAATTTGCATAAGTGTGTAAAGCAGTGCAGTTTCGCGTACCACGCACGAGTGCGTTTGTCTGTAAATATACGTGTGTATGTGTGTGTGTGTGTGTGTGTGTGCACGCACTAAAACGCCCGGTAACAAAGAATTTTTACGCGTCCGCGCGTGTCCCTATATATATATATACACGCGAAGGAACTAACCCTGAAAACACGTCCATCCTTCTCTCTCTCACGCGCGCGTTCAGGCCCGCCGCGGGGAGTGACGCAACTCGTTCCCGCCATACGGGCGAACGTTGCGACGCGACTCTGTTCTGCGCTGAAAAAGGGCATTTTCGACTCTCTCTCTCTCTCTATACATCTGCAACGCGAGCCACAAGTGAGTCCTCGTTGGCGTTGCCGCTTTTGGCGCTTGATAGGATTTTTTTTTTCAGTATCCGTTTTCCACAAGAGAGAGACATTATACTTGGTGGATGTGAGAGATTCAGATGTCGATGTGTGTACAAAATATTATGGGATAGGTCGGTAAATCGTTTTGGTTCGAGGTGATGTTCAAGGTTTGGGAATTATTAGCGATTTTCTCATACACATGGGGAACTTGAGTCTGAAGAATTTACGATCTGAAATGATAAAAATTAGTGGAAAAAATTTGTAGAATATCGTAAAAAAAGGAAGAATTAGTACTACATATTGGAAATTGATGAATTTAGGCCTTGTCTAGAAAAAAGTAAAAAATTTAATATATAAAAAAATTTCACGAAAAAAAATTGATTTGAATTTCATATAATAACTAGAAAAGCATTTTCATCTTAAAAAAATAAACTATGAAAAAGAAAATTGCGGATATAGTTTACATATTCAGGAGCGTATCAACAGGGTTTCCAACATAAAATATCCCTCAAAAGTTTCTTCTATCTCTTAATTTTCAAATTTTCAATAAAGGTGCGTACTTCGGAAGCTCTTTTTCAAAAGAAACTTAAAGAATAAAATATTTTTCATTACTAATTTTTTGGTAAATCAAAAGCAGGCCTTAAACAATTCACAGTTTCTTTTGATACTTCAAAAAGAGTCTTGGAATAATTTAAAGTAGTATATATTTATATGCAACTTAAAATTACATTAGCAAACCGCTTATTCACAATTTCATTTCAATGTTCAAGAATCAGTCAACTACTTAACAAGCGAACGAACTGAAGCAGTAAAGTTTTCCCGATAAAAAGTAATTTCAAAAGACAAGACTGTCGCGCCGCGTATATATGGAAAATAAAATAGTAAACATTAAGTAAATTTATATATTCAATACAAATTGCAATGGCAACGTCCAGTATATACTACACGAGCTGTGCTGCGCGCGCGCTCGGCATCGATTCCCTTCTCCCCGACTCACGGAAAGTATATACACCGCGCGCATCGCTCTTGCTGCTATCTCCCCCTCCCTTCGTCCCATTCTCTCTTTCTCTCTCTTCCATGCCGGGCGGCCGATTTAAATATCAAAACACGGCTATTATAATTGTAAGCAAGTAGAGCAGACGACGACGACGACAGCGGCGGCGGTGTCGGCAGCGTCGACGAATGTTTTTACATGTTTAAACGGCTACTTGAATGTATTCATGCAGAGTAAGGCCGACTACGAAAACTATTTCAAGTTCGCCCTGGCAAATAATAATAATAATAATAATAAGAATAAGCAGTGAGAGCGAGAGCGACGAGGCAATGTCACATAAATCAAGAAACTTGATGCGCCCGCGCGCACCCGAGTGTAATGTGTATATATGCGCGCGTGCGATCTAAACTTTGCTCCACTTGTTTGCATACGGCACGGGCCGATGATCCGCTTAGGCTTTAAACCCGTGCGGAACGTGTGATGATAAAGTCGTGCGTTTTCTTGGGTTTGAAGTTTTTTCAGATAGGAAACTGTAGTTTTTAACAATAACAGGGTTATTAGTACGACGAGTTTCTGAAAACGCGAAAAAGAAGAAAACGTTTGAGGAAAAGAAAATACAAGAAAATTTAAGAAGAACGTTATAATTGTACGAGATTGTGCGAAAACGTTACGTAACGTTGTACTGTTTTCTTATATATATTGATATGTTTCGTTGTATTGTCGAAAAACTTTTGTTTCAGAAAAAAAATATAACGTTTTCCATATTTCCAAGACATCAAGCCAAACAGTTACTTTTGCACAAAGTAATTCGGTACGCGCGCAAAAGTCGCTCGCGGAACGTAATCACGCGAACGTCCTATAATTGTTATCGGTTAATGGGCAGTTTCGCGCTCATTCAAGGTTAAATGCACCTAATATTGATTATTTTGGCGCGTCAATTCATTACTTCGATTACCCGCGTGGCTCTGATGATTATTATTGAATTTTCGTATAATTATCTTATATAATCCCGCACTATGTTTATCATTTATTATTATTTCATTCGCTTGTTTATTATATATATATATACATAAGTAGTAATAGTAGTATATCGCGCCACACAATTAAATTTTATGACTCGTAAAATTAGTAAGTCATAATATATACATAAGTGATTAATTTAAGTATAAACCATAAATTGATATATTATAATCAAAGAAAGTTTGTTTGGATGGAATTGAAACTCTTAACTCATTTAAAAACCCACTATTATGTTTAGTGAGCATTCCTACACTTCATGAATTTCAAATGTGTTTTAAAACTAAGTCTATAAATCAGTTTATCATAGAGTTGAGTGTGCCACGGAACAAGTGATACATTAGATAATAAGTAAAACATAGATAAAGTTTCATAATCAAAACAAAACTTTATAATAGCTACACCTAATCAGGCAATAAAAACATTAATTTCATTATACGTCATCAAGATTTCATAAGAATTGAAAATCTTATCATAAAATACTTAAATACAAATCAAAGTCAAGCCCTTAGATTGTTCCAATTGATTTTCTTATTATATCTGACAGTATTATGAAAGAAATATGAGTCAAGTTGAGTAAAGAGTGAGAAATCTATAGTCTATAACTAATGTAAACACAAGTCACATGTTTGCATAAATTAATCCATCATGCTTAAAGAAGTAAGAAAAGAGTAAATAATAAATTTTTAAATAAGCATTGCAAGAGTAAAAATTGTTGAAATGAAAATAATAGTAATGTATACAACTAAACAGACTTGTAGGAACAGCATAGTAATGGATAAAATGTATCAGTGTATATGTGTGAGGCGGATCTGACAACCTAGCTTTATCAATATCATAAATAAGCAGAGGCTATTTACAATGCTTATAACCTAAAGCAACAACAACAAAGGGGCAGCAGTGTAGAGCAGCATTATCAGAGCGGCGAAAGCATCAAGGAATGAAATTAATGTGCAAGACTCACATTTTATAATGATGCTGCATGTGATGACTGAAGTGGTTATCGATGGACTGCTGTTGCTGCATTTGCTGTTGTTGCTGTTGCATCTGATGATGCGTCTGTGGCGTGTCCATGCTGGAGGCACCCAGCAAGTTGGCGCTCTCCCTGAAGAGCGTGGCCACCTGCATCTTGCTGCGTTAGAGTCTCTTCTCTCTGGGTCTGCTGGTAAAAGAACGGACACAACTGTCGAAACAGTCACGCACTACAAACTAAGCACTGCAGATAAGCCCTTATCTCTGCATATATACTCTCAGACTGAAAACATGGGTGTCGCTGATGTGTGCCACAGTCTCCACACAATTACAGAGAGTGGGGTGCTGGCTGCGCAAAGGATCAACCAGGCAAGAGGTGTGTCACTCCTGCCTCTGCGACAGACAGATTGCACATCCTGCCGGAGGTCCCTGAAGGAGAGGACCTGGAAGAGTCTCTCCCTGTGCTCTATGATCTCCAACAACTACGGCTTACTCAAAGCCCTTTGAAGCGCGCACTCACAGGAAATTACCGGGCGAGGAGCTGAGGCTCTCTAGGAGCTCGGTGGCGAGCCCCGGAGCGAGTCCGGTCTCATCCTGGCGAGGAGGTCCAGGCTCATCCGCCGCCGCCGTCTCGCCACTCATGGACTCCCTCGCTTGTTTTCCTCGCAGCTTCTTCTGCTTGCCAGCGCAGGCACCGCCGCCGCGCGCACCGCCGCACACTTGCCACCACACCCGCACGCTCGTCGTCGTCGTCGTCGTTGCACCTCGTTTTCTCTTCTCTTACCGCGAAGCTGCGGCACTAGCTCTAAGACTAAACAGTGCGTCGTCGTACGCAACCCGAGCGATCCAGCAGCAGCAGCAGCGTCCAGCACAACACACAGACACACACGAAGCCAGAGCCGTCACGCGCGCGCGGTCCGCCTTATTCCGTATTCCCCCGTTCCGCGCACCTTATCACGCGCGCCTCTGCGAATATATATACGTGTGCGAATGTGCGTGTGTATATATATGCGTGTGTATATGTACACCCCGAGAGAGCTCGCGGGAAAAATCCGCCGGTGCTGTAGTTACCCGGCTTTTCTCTCGCGCGCACTGTCACCTCGCCGCCGTCGTCGTCGTGTTGCTTACTTATATGTAACGTAACTTTCTTGCCTTGGCTTTTCTCTCTTCTCTCTATACTATTCGCTGCTCGTCGTCACCATTTTCTCGTCGTTCACGTGGTGCGCGTGTGCGTGCACTGCACGGCTCTCTTCTCTCCTCGTCGAGTTGCACGCGCACCGAGAGACAAAGGGGAAAAACACTCGGGGGGGTTACAGAGAGAGAAAGAGAGAGAGATAGAGAGCGCGCTTTTCGGCGAAGGAAAGAAGGAAGCAGTAGTAGTAGTATAGCAGCAGCAGCGAGCGAGGCGCGCGCGCGCGGCCGCGTAAGAAAGGAGGAGGCGCGGCGTGCGTGTGCGAGAGAAAGACGACACTCGGGGGGTTAACCTAAGCGCGGCACCGGAGTAGCGGCGGCACTGCAAAGTCGCCGTCGCGGTGCTCGGAGCTCGCGGCTTCGGCCCCCCTCGCCGCGTCTCGGCACTCCTCGGGGTCTTCCCCCCTCTCTTCTCTCTTTCTCTCCCTCCCTTTAGCTCTCGCTCGCTCGCTCACTCGCCCGGTGGGTGGACACCTAGCCCCGTCTCGCTCGCCCCGGACTTTTGCCCTTTTTCTATCGACGTGCTCGCTGCTCGCTCCCTCTCTCTCTACCGCCTCCCCCCCTCCGCCGCCCCCCGCACGCTCGCTCGCCGGATCGCGTGTTCGCGGCGTATATACACGTAGTGAGGGAGAGAGAGAGAGAAAGAGAGCGGTTTATCTCCGTCTCGCTCCCTCCTTGTTTTCGCTCTTTTTTCACCGAGGCGCGCACAACGACGTCGCGCGCTAGCGGCCGCCGCTCGCTTCGTCTCTCTCGCACACTCGCGTGTTGTTATACGCGCCCGTTCTGTCCTTTTCTCGCCCACGCGATACTCTCTCGTTCTCGCTCCCTCTCTACGTCCTCCTCGCTCTTATCTTTCTCGCGGCGGTGGCGGCGGCGGCTCTCTCGCCTGTGCGTGACTTCGACTCTCGCTCTCGCTCTACCGCTCTCCCTCTCTCTCTCTCTCTCTGTCTCTTCAGCCTTCTATCTGTTTTATTTTCTTCTCCGTTTTGCACGCCCAGCCATCCCTCCTCTCTCTTTCTCTCTCCTTCTCCCCCTCCTCCTTTCTTTCCTCTCTCTTTCTCTTCCTCCCTCTCTCTTTCGCTCTTTTGCTTTGTCTATACCTGTCTTCTGCTCCTCACACTCTCCTTCTTCGTTTTTCTTAATGTCGCCTGACTCTCCCTCTCACTCATCATCCGTCTCTCTTTATCTCTACTAGACTCTTCGTCCTCCTCCCACGCACGCACTGCCGTTGTATCAATATCCTTCTCTCTCTTCCCTAGATTTCTAGTCTCTCGCACACAGCCTACACCATGCACGAGAGAAAGAGAGAGAGAGCTCGTGCACCAAGTCTCCCCCTCACTTGCTCCCTCCCTCCTCTTTTTCTCTCTCGCTCGCTCCTCTCTACGCACATCAGACTGTCTCCTTTTGTTTATCTCGCTCTCTCTGTCTTTCTGCCGTGTCGCCCCGTGCGATGCATGTACAGTGTTGTGTAGTCCTTCCACCTCGTGGTCTGGTCTGGCATTTATACTGCACAACGTGTTCACCTTCTCCCTCTCTCTTTCTCGTCCTCTCGTTTTCCCCTTCTCTCTCTCCCTCTCTCCTTCTCTTTCTCTTGCCAAAAGGTCTTTGCCTGGCAAGAGAGAAAGAGAAAGAGAAATAGGCTTTTACTGTATATTTTGTTTCTTTCTTCTAGTATAATATACAAATTAATAAAGACTTAGCGTGTACATATCTATTCGCCTGCTATATAAAAGATATATATGTGTGTGTGTGTGTGTATATATATATGCGCCCATTTGGTCGGTTGAGTTTTCGGGGATAGACGTGTGTGTTCGCGCGAAAAGCCGTTGATTCGAAAGCGGCGGGAGCATTGTTAAAGTTGCACACCCACTATATCGCAACGGGGGCATCGCGCGGCTTCGAACGTTTTCGAATTATGTAACGCGATTGGCCGAAAGTTGCCTCCCGAGCGCTCGCATTGGCGAACTTCAAAAAGTTCGAGCGAAGAACGTTGAAACTCGCTCTGTGCTGCTTTTCACGTATATATATATGTATATATACCTATCGCGACAGACTCTGAATCGCAAAGTTTTAAAAGAATCTATAGATATTAATTCTTTAATACTAAATATAGCCGTGTAAGACTAGAAAATGGTTAAGGAAGTATAGTATTTGAACTTTAATATAGTTTTTTAAAACAAAAGTTATGAGAAGGTTTCTGCTAAGTTCGTTTTCGATGATAAAACTTAGAGGATTATTCTGAAATTAAAAAATGCTTTGAATATTCTAGAATCCAGGTAAAACTGAATAACATTTATTAATTTTTATTAAAACTGTCCAAAAGTATTATGCATTCCATATTTATGAACTTTAAAAATTTAAAGAAAATATATAAATTGTACATAAATCATTAAGTAGTGAAAAAATACAATCCACAATCATTGTCCTCGTTAACTTATAAAGCACTTCTTAAATTTGTCGTAAAAAAGAAAAACTTAATAGTGCTCCACAATCGAAAATAAGTATGTGCCGATACTCGTCAAATTATTAATAAAACCGAGAAACTATTTTGAAAATTTTAAATAAATGTGTATTTTCATAATTATGCATTTATTTTATACTGAAGTGACTTTGTTATTCACACGTTTAGATATTATATATATATATATTTGCAGTCTTGCAGAGCTATTTAATAATCTCGTACACAAGTAAATCGTTTTGGAAAAGTAACGGTAACAAGGCAGGGAGGTAATATTACCTTTGGCGCTCTGGAAGATTTGGTGTATCATTTCGGGGCAGAAGGGAATCAAAGAAAGGGCAGCTCAAAGCTCTTGCAGAAGTACGATGTAGCTGTATGTATATAATATATATATATTCATCTATGTACGCTCCTGCTGCAGCAACGGTGTAACGCGAACACACATACACATATATAGGCGCGTCCGGAATATACGGCGTATATATAAAGGCGCATATAACCAAGGAGGAACGTGTTTGCATTGTGTATGCAAAAGGGTTGCCCCGTCTTATACGGCCGGCGCATAGCTATAAGGAGCGAGAGGAGAGAGAGAGCTGCACGCGCTCTTTGATAATAACGTCTCTATAAAACGAGCCTGCCTATCGATAATTCACCCTTTTTATTCTTCGCGCTTGCCGATGCTTCTTACTAGCTTTTTTTTTGGCTCGTCCAGCCTGCAACTCCGTTGTCATACGAATCGGCCAAAATGCCTTTTAGAAGTTAAGCGTGCTGTTTTGAGAAATAATTGTATGGCTGCTTCAGAAGTAATGGATGGAAAATGTTTACTAAAACTGTACATTTATTTTTTTTCATAAAAAAATCTTATTTATGTTCTAAAACAGTTCATGATGTCAACCTTTGGTAGACAAGCGTTGGGCGATCTTGTAGAGTTCAGTTTTAACAATTTTTTACTTTATCTATTTTATGTAAAATGAATTATTTAGTAGACAAGAATCAATTTTAAGATTTTAAGTTTTGGAGAAACCATAAATTTTTCAGACGAATATTTTCTTAATAAATATTTTTACATTTACATTTAAAAAAATTTGTTCGTTGTTTAATAAATATTTTTACATTTACATTTAAAAAAAACTGATTAAAATCTTCCCAATTATTTTGTACAGCTTTATTCTCATGAAAAAATCTTTAGATACCCGGGTATTTGATTCATTATAAAACTTACCAGTCTTGTTTTACAGTAGTTTTTTAATTTTTATTTGTTCAAAATTATGAAAAACTCAATGTGTGTTTGTTACCTTTCTGGTAATTTTGTACGTAGCTCCTGCAGAAAAAATTTACGGAAAAAGATGGAAAATTAGACAAGTGTCGGTTTAAAATTCAAAAAAAGCCCTTACCAATGAAAAACTTTTACCAAACGTGTATTCTATCGAAAAATGAGGTCTAACTAAATGGGTAGATGTAAAAAAAAATTTACAAAAAAGATATTGAGTTTGTTTAAGATCGCCCTATGTTCAACGTCGTTCCCATTTTCCCTACTTGGAATTACAAAACAATGTGCAGCAAAAACCATATAACATAATATAGTAAAACTGTGAGAAGAAAGCTGTGGAATTTAATCTTTTCTACCAAAATTAACTTTAACTTGAAAGTTCAATTTTATTAAAAAGCCAATAAAATATAACTTTGATCGTTTTTAGAATATTTTATAAAATATAATGTAAAAACATTATTATTATTCCAAAAAATATTTTTATACAATTATTTATTCATATATCCAACTCTGCCTTTCACAGTATGCAACATTTGATACAAATAAATTAAATATACACTTTAAATTGAAAAAAATTGTAAGAAATAAAGGGTTGGGTTATTTTATGATTTGTTATTGTATATTTGAAATAGTATCATCCATAAAAGTTTTATGGAACCAACGAGAACTGCATGAAATAAATGTACATGAGACCTTCAATGACTATTCTTTTATATTCTTCATAAAGGTGTGAAACTTTTGCTTTCTCAGAAAAGAAATTTTGCAACGGTGAAAAAATTGTTGGAATAAAAAATTGTTGTAAAACATATCTTAACACTGTTGGCATGAAAATCTGGTGTTTTTGTACTACCCATCACTTTTGAACCATTTGACTTATTTTTTCTATTTAATATAAAGTTTTTTATCTATATATTTGTTTAATCAATTTAATAATCATACGGCAAACTGAATTATAAATAGTTGTTATATAACTAGATCTGCAACAGTTAGCTGTCAGGGCGTCTGCAAAGTATTTTAATACACTTATAGTGAATAGTTGACTTCTAATAGTGACTTATTATTAACGTAAATACTTATGGAGATGCATCTCTCCAAATGAATCCTTTTCAGTGAGACCATTTTACAGAACATACCTTCGAACCCAGTTTGCTATTCAAAGAATTGCAACTGTCATGACTAAAGATATTTTAAATAATAATTCAGGTTCTTCTGAAATATTATGTTTGAAATTGGGAAATAGAAAATAATAACAATATATATTAAAAATTCTATAGTTTCTCCCCACTTTGAAGGTTCAAAAAATAAAACCAAAATTTTGAAGTCCACCTCTATAATAATTTTTATTCTTGTTCTATAGATCGTCCAATACACAAGATTTCTAACACTTGAAAACGACCGTGTGACACTGGTTTAAAAAATTCATAAAAAACGAAAATTGATGATTAACCGCTCTTAAATTTCCCGGTCCTGATACCAATTAATTTTTCAGAAAAAACGAATCCAAATAAAAAATATTTCAACCTAAAAATGGTTATAATCAGACAATTCCGTGTTAATTTACGTGTAGTTGAAATAGAGCGATTTTATATCTGAATTCACATAGTTCTTAAAATTTTGATCGTTTTTGGCAATTTTTCGTGATTTTCAAATGCATGTATCTTTGCACAAGATTACCACAAGATCAAGTGATTTTAACCATTTTTAGCTTGAACCGTAAAGCTTCTTTCTTTTTTTGAGTCGCCTATAAAACTTAATATTGGTTAATCATAAGTGACCATTACTCATCCACTTTTTCATGTTAAATTCCCATGAAAAATGGATGTGTTGCTAAAACTGTGTTACAAGATCGTTTTCGAGTGGTGGTAAATTTTCTCTTCTATTGTATAATTTATAAAACGAGAAAAAATCATTGCAGTTGTGTACCGGAAATTTTTTGTTAATCTTTGAACCTTGTAAGTGGGGATAAACTGAAGAATTCTATGTGCTATTATATGCGCAAATAATAGCAAGGAGTTTACATTTTTTGCTAATTTGATTACCTTATTAAATGTCATTTTTTATGATCGCTGTTGTTTGTTATAACAAATTAAATATTTTTAATCGATTGAAAACCAGCCTGCTTAATGATATTGTTATTTATCGGTAACTACGACAATTTAAATGTATTTTCTGGAAGGTGTCAAAGCCCAGCTTAAGTATTTGTAGGTTTTGTTCTTGAAAATTAGTATTATGAAATATTTTTAAAAAAAGTTTATTTCCTGATGTTTTTTCCCCCTTTAAGGATTATTGTCTCGTAGTGACTATGTATCTTGGAATGTCATGATGCTATGAAGCTGTATTCATTTTAATATTATTTTCGGGTAAAATTTTTTTATGCAGAGTTGTATGCAGAACTATTGGTGAATTCATTTGTAGCAGCAGTTCAAATCGCAGCAACTCTATAAGAAAAACATTATTATTTTTATTATTTGTATATAATTAAATGTGTTAGTACAGATATATTTGTTTCTGAAACATTCGATAAAACTTCAAATAAGAAATGAATCTTTTACCTAGAAAACTATACTGAATGTTTAGATGAGAATTATTAACATTTTCAATATATTAAAGTAACGTTGAATATATTTCAACTTATAAATATATAGAATATAAGTATTCTATTGCCACAGAAAGATGAATATAAAACATGCGATTACCAACTGAAAACTTGTATGCTATCTATATAGTATCAAGTAGATCTTGACAGAGATAGACGTAAATAAAAATTAAATATACAAGAACCCTCTAAACATCAAATAAATCTTTAATTTTTCGATTTTTCAGGTGAATCATTAATGAAGAGCAATTATGATGCGAACATCTTATATTAAGCCTCGATAGCTTAGTAAAATCAGCAAGATGTCCCCAAGACACCACCTGTGAATTTTGCTGGAGGCTGAAAAACACAAGAGATTTTTTTATTTATTACAGTGTATTTTACAATTATTTATATTATTAATGTTTACGATGATGATATTTAACTTTTTCTATGAAAATAATTTTAAGTTTAGCTTTTAGTCATTTCTGATAAGTAAATCAAGAGTGTGTGACAATTATGTAGCTCATAGTCATAGCTAATTCAAACCCGAGTTTGAACCATAGTAATGTGATTCTTCATAAGAATCATAACTAAAAAGGTAAGTATAATCTATATATTGTAACATTATAAATAAAGGATACACTTTATTTATCGAGAAATTTTTATATCATTTAAAAAATCTATTACTCATATAAGATTTTTTATCTGAAATATTAATTATTTTCTGGTGTAATAGATGTATTGAAAATAAAAACATTAACATAATATTTATAGAAGTTTATTTTAAAATTTTTAATAGTTCATAATATATTTAAAATGAGATCCAGTTTAGATGACACAAGTTTGGTCGCCGTGTAAACAGAATTCGTATTTAGCAGACTTTTTTGTGTATGGTACTATAATGTAAAGCTAATGTAATTGCAACACAAATGTGGTGGTTTTATTCTACACACGATTTCTGTAACCGTTTGTTAAACTACATAAACCGCGTGGTAACAATTGTCGAATACATCTTTAATGCTAAATTTTAAGTATTTTCCTTTCAATATACGTAATATATCTATTTAACCGTGAATATTTGTACGATATTCCTTACAAAAAGCTCTTAATTGCAAATATTTTCAAAATCTCAAAATTCAAAATGGCCGCACCAACATGGCCGGCGTGTATTGATTTTTGTCTGCTTTTGAGAAAGTACGTAGCTGCAAAACGTGACACGGATTTACAACGTTTCACGTTGTAAAAAATTTTCCCCGAAGATTAATTTAAAATTATCAAATAACATACGTATATCTAAACACCAATATAGACGTTCGACTAAAATTAATTTTCTAAAAAAAAATCATTTTCAAAGTTACATAAAACTCTCGATTCCAAAGCTTCAACCTCTCTCTTTCTCAAAAAGAAAGAAAAAACTGCCGAACGATTTCGACAATGCAGAGAACACACATGCAAAACTATGCGTTCGTCGCGCAGTACGAGCGCGCGTGGGCAATGCTAATCCACGTTTTCGGGAGCTGGCTATATGCTCATCCTCGACGACGACGAGACGCACACGGCGACTATCTTGAGAGTCGCAGGCAGCTGGTCAAGCTCGAATTTTCGAAAGTTACGCAACGCCATCATCGTTCTCTCTCTCTCTCACTCACTCACTCACACATATACAAATATATATTACACATGCGCGAAACTACCGCCTCGTCCCTCTCTCTTTTTTATTCTCTCGTTGGCTTTCGCGAATGTATATATGCGCGAGAGGCGAAGCAAAAGGAAGAAAGCGGCCAGCATACGTGCGAAATGTGTTGCCGCGTTCCTTTTTTTTTGTTCACTTCTTCTTCTCCTCTCCACGTATATAGTCCTGCTCTCTGGCTACGGTTGTATGTCTCAGGGCGTCGCTCTCTTTCTCTTTTTCTACGCTCGCCGTCCTTTTCTTTTTGTTAGCCCACTATATATATGTGCTTGGGATCTTGGAGTCATCCTCACGATCTGACCCCCATTTCGATGTCTATAAGAGGAAGACGAAAGCTTCTTCGTCGTTATAGAATAATTCAATAGTGTATATATATATATGTATAACTATGTGAAGAATATTTTTTGTATATCTAGATGCACATTGTGGATTGGTAATTAGAATGGGACGGACGTTTTTTTCTTTACTTAAGTATAGACGTTAAGTGCAGATTATATACCGAGCAATTAGTTGCTGGTGCTTTGCTTATCACAATAGCTCGAGTTTGACCTTGCACAACAAACTTATTATATACATATACACCTATACGTATAACTATTAGAAGAGCAATTACTGGAAATTATTACGTGAAACGCTTTAGGCGAATGTTATCGTAGGCATGAATTATTATTATTGTTATTGTAGTATCGAACTCATATTGGAAATACTTTTCAACTTTCATGAACGGTTAATGTTGTGATGATGTTTTGGTAATCAAAAATTTAAAACTTGTACTTTGGTCTGATTTACTTATTGGTTCGTACTTACCTTGTAAGTTGATTAATAATGTTAATAGCTTAAAAAAGCTTCTCAAAAATTTCTGTTACATTGAATAGAAGGCGTAGACGCGAAGACTAAAGCACTTTACAGAATATATTTGTAGCATTGAAATACATTATTAGTATAGATATAGTTGAATAAAAGTTATTGCAAAAAATGGTTTCTGAAATTTTGTGTCTGAATGAATAGTAAAAACCTTAAGTTCACAGAGAAAAAAATACTGTTACAATTAATGAATGATGCTTTTGAGTACTATACGCGAGTATTTTTGTAATGAACGCAAATTCATTTATTATTCTAAAATAATTTACAGTATTTAAGTTTCGTGCTTCTAATAGACGTAACCCGGTTTTTTTTATGACAAATTCATATGTCTTAATAGTTAAGGAATATGATTTTGTCCTTCCATTTCGCAGGTCAAAGAATGTGACTTAATAGTTAAGGAACCATGACTTCAATATAAGAAAACATCTCAAACGAGTGGTTTCTTAACTGTTAATGAATTTCTTTAATTATTAAGAATTTTTCGTTTATCCATATCCAAATTTCGATTCGTTAATAGCAGCGAATGAATCCCTTTTTCTGTGTGCATGCAAATTAAATTCTACGACACTTACAAGGAGTCAAATTTCAGTCTTTTCAGGGTACGGATTTTTCAGGAACGCTGAAACGCGCGTTTCCTATATAGTATCCAATAATGAATATCACCACCCTGAATTTCGTCTCACAGGCTTTTTATCCGAATCTACAAATGTAGTATACATTTTAAATAAGTGATTTTCTAATGAAATTTATGCAATCATCGGGACTACGTGAATATTTGTCTGGATAAAACTTAGAAATACATGTGAAGTGGTCTCCAATTCGTTTATTCACATATTAATACGTTGTTTTGGCTTAAAGTTATACAGATCATCAAACTTAAAGACAAATACGCATGCATATTTACTTATTTTGCAGCATAAAAATGTTTTAATTTTCATAAAAAAACTATTAATGCTCTACAATTTTGATGAAAAAAATTTCGATACGATATAAAAGGTAGGAACTAAAAACTTTATTATTAACCTTTTTTTAATTTTACCATGCACAAATATTCTTGAGGCTACATAATCGAAGAATCGAAATTACTAGAAAATAATTTCGCATAATATCTCGTATATATAGTTACGGTACGTCAATGGTCTAAAGCCTTAAATTTTCGAATCAGAATATTTTGTTTTTTCAAAAAGTAAGTATTGGCGTTCTTCAACATTCGGATTTGCTTATCTTACTAAGGATCTGATAGTGGTAAAATAAAAAAAATATCTTATACAATCAAAAGAGAGGCCTAAGAAATGGACCTCGGATACCAGAAATCCTCTCTCGAAGTCTCGTTTCTCGGAGGCTGGAATATAATTCCTCGTTGGTTAACAATATTTGCATATATACACAATAGCAACATTCATTAATATACATAACCAACACATATTAAAAGACTCAATAAAAATTTCATAAAAAATATTCGTACAAAGACAAGAAAGAATTAATCAGTTTTCATTTCCCAGTAATATATATATATATATTCGTTCGCAAATAAAATGACAAAAAGTGCTCGCAATTAAAGCAAAAATGCTGTCAAAGTATTCGCAAATTGTACGAAATATGCGCGATCTAATTTAAAAGCCATAGCTTCAGCAATACTTTTTTCCTTCCTTTTTTTCATCATGGAATGTTTTTGACACATTTCCGGTAAAATTTGTTTCTATCAGAGTATAAATAATAATCGATCTCTCAAAGAAAATCCAACAGCTACGATCCCTCTTTAACCGAATAACCAATCCACGCGTATAACAAAAGTCGGCAGCAATCCATGACAAAAATTTTATATTTTGTCTTATATATCAACAGCAATAGTATAATACCCAACTGACCCAATTCCTCCTAATCATCCAACCCATCGCACGTGTATATACACCTATCCATACCAACATTGCCCATACGACAATTCGCCATCCTAAACCCAAAAGTCTCCTCCTTTTCGCTTATATTTCCAAAAGCTACTGCTGCCGCCGTAGCTGTCCGTCAAGCAACGAACGACGCGTACACGCACACACATATATATACGTGTGTGTGTGAATATATATATATATATATATACACACACCTATACTTCTCTTCCACTCTACGCTACATATCTATATCATATATATGTGCGTGCGCAGGTATATATATATATACACACACATATATACGAGCCGTTTCGCGCGTGTGTTTGCCTCGCATAAATATACAAAAGCGGCGGCAGCGGCGGTTGCAGCAACGTTGCTGCTGCTGCTGCTGGCTCTTCGTGAGCCGTATACTCTACCCGTCCACCCGCCGCCCGCTCGCCTGCCTGCCTGCCTGCCGTCGTCCTCGTCGTCGACGCCGAGTGAACCTCAGGCCACCGCTGCAATGATACGCTGTACTTTGGTAGATTTAAAGTATACGTGTGGTGTATATGGTTGGAATGGTTACGATATACTGAGTTGTATTTTTGTTGTAATGGCCCGCTGGATTTTTATGATGTATATGAAGGGTTAGATGATTTTAATTATGGTTTTTACTGGTTAAAATGTAGGGTGTCTTTAGTTTTAAATCGGTTAATATCATTTTATTAGGATACAAAGTTTTTCTCGTCAAAGCAAGTGTAATTTTAAAATTACGTAATCAAGTTCAGTACAAACCAAAGAAATCGTTCTATAATAACAATTGACTGGCCTATATATTGTTATATGTTTATACAAATTTTCAGTGCAATAATTTATTTTTATTTATAGAAAGCTCGCGGAATAAGGCATAAAACATATATTCTATGATATACTTAACTGCACGTATGAGGATGACAATGAATCAACAATAATTTAGATAAGACCTGCCGATTACGTAATGGAGTTGGTAAGAATTGCTCAGTTATAGGTGAAAAAAAAAATTATTTCTACGATACAGTTTACCATTAATTTTGTTAGGATCGGATTCATTCTGATGTCTTATTCCTTACCAGGTCATATATATATTATCAGAAGCCAATACAAAAAGAAAAATGATAATCAGTAGACAACCTAGTTCACATAGACACGCGTCATTGCCTATATACTTCCCGCACTCTCTTCCTTATTTCCTCATTATTTCTCACCTTTGCCATTAAAAAAAAAGAAACGTACACCACGTCACTGCTAACGATAATTTTCAATTCCTCCAACAACAATAAAAGAAAAAAAAACTCCAAACCCATCCAAGCGCACTCATAGAACCTCAACAGTCCCGTTCCGACCCATCGCTCAAAAGTCCCATCGTAGAGCCGAGCAACGTAGACTTGGCCTCACGGGTGCGTGCGTCCGCGTATCTCGCCCGTCGCTCGCCCGCTTGTGTGTGTATATATATATGTATATATATATACATATATATATACATATATATATCTATATACGTGTGTGGGTGTGTGTGCGAGAGTGAACGAGCAAGAGAGAGAGAGAGAGAGAGAAGCTCGTTTCTGCGCGCGAGCTTGTGCACGCGCGCGAGCGAGCGTGTATAACGCTCGCCCGTGTGACCCTGCCGTAGAGTGAGAGAGAGAGAGAGAGCGAGAAAGAGATGGAGGTGGAGGAGGTGGAGGAGTAGGAGGAGTGGGTGGGTGGCTGCCACGGCGCCAGTGCCGTACGTACTCGACGAGTTTTTCGCGCTTTTCCTATATACTATATCACCGCTGCTTCGAATTATTCGCTAAGATCTGAATGTGGTACTTTTTTTTTAGGACGAAGATATGTGGGATCACTGGGTTCGATCGTATTTGTGGACTTTTTTTGTTTTATAGTTGATAATTGGAATGGTATCTTGATGTTTGAGAATTTTGTAAGTTTTGAAAACGATAAATGTACGGTTGATAATAGTTGTGGTTTTTTTATAAGAAACGAAATCTTAAACATTTTCCGACAGTACACTAAGAAAAATGTATGAAGTCACTATTACTTGTATAGTTGTCAGAATATGGTTACGGTTTCTCATTTTTTGAGTAAAATATTTATATTTTGAACTATCAGCATTATTAACCATAGTATAATTAGTAAATTTTACTATAAAATATGGTTGTAACGATTTAGCAATATATACATTACGCCAAGAGTAATTATATATTCATTTCTGTGATATTTCTACAATCAGTCTTTTTCTTTACTCCAATAAAGTAAAGCTTATACCTATACTATCGCTGATATTCTTTGAAACAGTGCCCTAGTACGACCTTAAGCAACTCTCCTAATTGGCTCGAAGCCCAAATATTTCCGCCACGTGGATTGTGGAAGCTGTGTACGGCGCGATGTACGCCGATGTATTCCTCAGTTGTAATGTTCATCTATCAACAGATACAAAACTTTTTTTTAAAAGAAAGATAAACCAAAGTATAACACTAAGAAAAAATACAGTATATTGTCGCATAAAAGTATTATAAAATATATATGATTATACGATCTTATTTTATAGTATTGCTTACATTTAATATTAGGGTCAAGATATATATACAAAATATAGTTGGCAATATTATATTTGGTTGGCTATAATGTATAATATTATTTACTAAACTCATATTTTTATCATCAACATATGATTGTTTACTCTACCGAAAATTTGGTATAAGAGCAATTATATATTTGATTTTTCTATGCAATATAGTAACTATACCACTAACATCATTTTTCTCAGTGTAATAATATATGAAATATTTCAAACATAAATACCTAAACAACAAAACTGTACTTGTATTAAGCAAAATAAATTAAAAATTTAGTTTTCTGTATTGGTAAAGACCTTACGTCAAAATTAACTTTGCAATTTATTTTCCTGCCGAAAGGAAATCAGAGATCAGGTCGTTAGCCCGAGTCAGCACTGAACGACTGACCCAATTAATTATATTCCGAAAAGATTCTCCTATTTAGAAAGCACGTTGACCCTTAAAAACTCTCTCTCCTAACTTGCTCTAATCAAACACAAACCAACGCAAAGAGTATAGCATAGACACACTTGAACCAACATCGTCACCTTTCGTCATCGCGAACAAATGTACTCTCGCGTGCGTCCATTCGCGCGTTTTTTTTTTTTTTGTTATCCTTTACGAGCGTGACAACAAGCGGATGGCTCGCGAGCGACGTAAAAACGTGCAGATCCACGGCGAAAGAATTCCCTATAGGCTGTTTTATACGCACATTCCATGCAGCCCCCCCTGAGAACGGGACAGTTCTAACGAATTCGGAAACGTGTGTAGCGAGAGAGAGAGAGAGAGTTCGAAAATAAAAAAGGAAGTTGCGAGGACGCGTCGTAAATCAGAAGGCGGGCGTATATATTCTGTTCGTTCGGCTGGCGCTTCGCTTGGATTGATTCTTGATCGGCAGTTGCGCGACTTTATATGAGGGCGAATTTTCGGTTGTTAATGGTTACGGTGCAGCGACTGTTGTGAATGTACTTGTTCGTTTTTTCGGTTGTGTTTGAAAAACTGTATATGTTGAGAGTAATTCGTGTCATTGTTTTTCTGAAGACTGGTTTAATTTACTTTCTTTGTTTGTTTGTTATTTTTTCAAGTGTGATGCTGTCTTAGTTTTATAAAGATTTTTTTATGTTTTTTGTTTAATTTTATTTGGTAGTTCTAAGAAAGTCAGTGAGCCTATTTTATACAGGTCTGCGTTTTTTTTAAAGCTATTCGTCATTATTGCGATATTCTATAATTAAAACTGTGGTGTGCAAACCTGGTAGATATTGTTACATTATTTTTCTTCGTATGGTATAAATGTTGTGAATATCTAGATCTAAGAAATTTACTTATACGTAAACCAAGATAATCAATTAATAACTTTAATGTACTTTATACTCACTCTTTGATATTTAAGAGTTAATGTTCTTTACAATTCCATATACATGTCATTATGGTCAGAATATGTAAAATTATAAGTATTTTCAAGTGATAATACTTTGCGTTTTTCCTCAATAACTTTTACGTTTCAATAACGTATTAAAGCAGCATTTAAACAGTTATAATATTTAAAAAGTTATAATAAATCAGCATGCCATTTATATTTGAAAATTTAAAACTTCTAATGATTATATAACAAACGGATTTCTTGCAAAATATTATAAAAAAACGGTAATGCAATTGATTATTTTCATTATTTTTAACTAAATGAAAGTAGTATTTTCAAATAAATAAAAACTTGAATAAAAATCAACTACATCATTTTATGTTACGAAGAGCAGTAGGTTGCTCTGGCCTCCGTGACGAGTGTCTTATCACGACAACAACAAAACAGCAACAACAATAAGACATTCGAATTTTTCTAATAATTTTTTATTTCTTACTACGATTGAAGAAAACTTCGTTTCGTTGAAATATGGTAAAAAAGCAAAAACCGATGCCAGATTTTTTCACAACTCCATCTACGCGTGCTACATTTTTTCTTAATTACTTCAGATTATAAAAAGCAGATTCCAAGTTGAAAATTAGCGTTTGGAAAAAATTTCCATGTACATTCTCAACCTAATACATTAAAAAAATGACAAAATTCTTTTTTCATCCCCCTACTCAGACAACATCTCTACTCTACTACTTCAGGATAAGTAAAAAATAAAGACTGATTCTGAATTTGGAGTTTATTTTTAAAATCTCAAAAACCATTATGAGCTTGGTTTTACATTGGAAAGGCCATAGTATGCAGTCTTCGAGAAAAATCGTTGAAAAGTGCTAATATCTTCACGAATCACGAAGGGGACGTCAATATACAACTGATTGCGAGCGCAATACATGTGCAATGGATAAAATAACTAACTTTGAAAATAAGCTTTTTTAGATTGCAGACAATAAACTTAACTTTTTCGAAGTTATCTCATAAATTCGCGGTAAACCAAATAAAATTTTGTAGTATCAATTTTATGGAAAACTCGTAAGAGATATCCCCTTATTCCGAATAATCCTTCAATTGTAGTCGTTGTACTTGTAATAGTATTACTATATAGAAAATTCGCGATGAAAACCTGTACCTTCAAAATCAATGTTGTAAGTATTAAGAATCTACAGGTTTATTTCAGATACTATTTACTTTTTTCTTAAGTTCTGCCACCTTGAAAGACTACCATTATTTTATAATAAAATAAACCAATTAAAAGCTTGAATATAATTTCTCCTTAGTTTTCCGCAATGTAAAAGTCAATTACATTAAATATCACAAACAAAAAAATCTGTACCTGGTATGAAGTACTAAACTAATTGAGGTGTTATTGATTTCTCGCAAATTAGCTAAGATCAGGAATTCAGGTCAAACTTTGGGATATGTTTAGAATGTAATGATACGTGAAGAAAGCTACGGCATTATAGTTGTTTAGTTTTATTTTGAAAAAATTTGAAGAATGTTTCTTTTTCATTAAACTATAAAGTTTGTTCTTCACTTTTTCTTTTTTACTTTTAAGCTGATATAAGCTGTTGTTTTTTATTACTAATCTTTAGTATTAGTTTTTTTACAAATATTAACCGTTCTGTTGATGTTCGAATAACATTCGATTCATCAAAAATTAAAAACTTATTTCTTAGTTTGAATGTCTTCTTTTCTATATTTTATTATTTACCTTATGCGACAGTTTTATTATGAATATAACTATATTAAGAACTATAAAAAATGGTAGGTAGCTGTTGGTGTTGTCTGAATTTCAACATTATTGAACATTTACTTTTCGTTTTTCTTGAGCTTTCCATGTGATTTTGAGATATCAAATATTATTAGTGTTCGCTTTTTAATTAAGGAAAAAGGACATTCTTCAAGATATTTTAAAAATAAAACCAAAAATGCTCAGAATTTAAGTTCTTCAGAACGTTATAGAATTTAATAATTATCTGCGAATTATAAGTCGTCTACGACTATACTTGTTTATATACAAACATGTATTTTGGTATAGGGACGAATTTCACATATTTTGAATTCCTCGTTATTTTGAAAATAATCATGCTTTGACTTAATAAACTGGCCTAAGGATTTTAGTAGCATAATTGTTGATCCTAGATACGCATTACAACTTTGTAGTTTGAAACTAATTGTATTTACTCTTTGTAAAACTATATTTAAAAAAACTATGTAATTTTTCTGATGATTCTAAAAGGACTGCTTTATATGCTTCAAAACGATGATAAATCGAATGCACAGTCTTAACTCGAGATCCCCATCTAGTTGTACTTATTAGCTCTGTAGTACTATTATATACAATTTTGATCGTCAGATGAAAATAGATCAAATTTTATTACTAGTAAATCATAGGATTGAATATTTTTCAAAGAATCAAAGAATCAAAGAATTGCTTTACATCTACATAGCATTCGATCGCTAAATTTAAGGAGTGTTACACAGTATGCTCATTATCGAGGTATTATATAACTTTTCACTCAAACATAGAAACTATATGTTACAGGCTCCGTCCGTTTTGCTCATATAATTATATTTCTGAATAAAATAGAATCATTATTTTAAATAGTATGTGGAAATAACAATGATTAGTCTGCCTATATCGTCTTACGCATATACATATACATATATGATCTACGTTATTGAGAATTTGAATTAACGAAACAACAGACATAGATATAAATATGTAGTCATACATATTCCTTAAGAAAAAAATTCTGCGTAACTTTTAACAAGACTAGTTGATAAATTTTGATGGGATGAAGTGCAAATTACTTGCGATACACCCACTCATGGTATGAAGCTCTGGATTTTTTAAATATTTTCATTAAGTATGTTTTTTGTGTAAAAAAACATTTCTTATCCTGAATTTTTTCAATTTTTGTTTTTTTTTTTTTTAAATATACTTAAACAAAAAATTTTGAAAAGCCAGAAATTCATACCAAAGATGGCTGTATTACAAGTAATTTGTACTCCACCTTATCAATATCCGTCAACCGGTTCCCAAAAAAAGTTACGCTGAAGTTTTTTTTTTTAAAAGAATATGTTTCAGGATAAAAAGAATCAGACTCTCAACTTTGGCGTATTTTGTTGAAAATTAGTTATATTTATAGTAAACAAATATTTTATTATTGATAATTTAATTCTTTATTTCAGGCGGTTGTTTTTTCTTAGAGGCCTATAGGTGTAAGGCCGTCTTAAGTAAGACCAGATTTCGATTAGGATAGGTAAATCTGCAGCGAAAAATAGTTCAGCCCGGCAGTCCATGTTACAAAGTTACATCATTGTCAAATAATACTCACCTGGACGTAAATATTTTCATTTATTATTAATTATTATTATCATTTATTACTGTTAATATAAAATTTTTTAGATATCTACTTTGTCATCTATCATAATGTTATAAAGCCAAAATGTCCGTCCAGCCGTCCGTTCGTCTGTCCGTCTGGACAGCCCCCTCTATCTTTTACCCAGTTGGGTAAGTAAAGGTTTACGTAAATGATTAAGTAAAGAGTTAACTAAAGGGTTAAAAAAGGGTTTAAAAAAGCGTTAAGAAATGCGTTAAAAAATATTCGCCCGTCCGTCTTCTACCCAATAGTTCATGTTTGTTTGTTTGTTTGTTTGTAGCATAATTTGTTAACGCTCTAGGAAATATCTCCTTAAGCGCGGACTTATAAAGGGTTGTGTAAGAAATAATAAATGATATATAAAACGTTGAAAAAAGGGTTGAAAATTTGTTTATATACAGCTAGTTACGAAATTATTCAAATTAATTCAAAGCTTGTTTACCATTGAGTACAATATTTTAAATACAATTAATTAGAAGCATCAAGACAAAATTTTCAGTTATTATATCTGAAAGAAAAACTGTTTTCAAATGATTCCAAACAAGTTTTGTAGCAGATATAACTAATACTTTGAAATTCTACTGATCAAATAATTAAAAAAAAAGTTAACTTTGTTATGCAAATTAAATTTGCAATCAAACTTGCGATACCTTCACGTTGACAAGCGTATAATAAACACATACACACGCATATACTCTCCACATACATAAACGAATACATAAACAGACACTTTTATATAGTTACGTACATCTCTAACATAGTATTATGTAATGTTCCAGAAAAAGTTAAGTAGACGCCCTTACAAATAGAAAAAATCCATCGGTGCTGCCTATTATGTCAACAAGTTTCCAAAATTCCCTCGATCCAAAAACTGCAACGCAACTAATTGTCTGCACCAGCATCTATGAAAGTGTTTGAAACCACGTTACATCCAGTACGCTCGCGTCAAGTCCAAGTGATTGATTTTGTAAGAAAAATAGGGAAGTGGAAAAAGTACTAAAATTACTAGCCGAGTTTGACTACCTGGGATATGTCATCAAGACGTGGTTGTACGATTTTCATTGGTTTTATATAAGCATTATGCTGCACAAAAAAAATTTGCTATTGTATTTTGTGCAAGTACAAAATACTATTCTTGCTATACCTCGCTTTCGCATACCAGCAGTTCTTTTCCGAATCTAAGATTGTTGTTCTTTAGTAGACTTTAGCATTTTGGTGTTAAATCAGCTTTCGGAAATTTAATTGTTTTTATTCTTTCTTTGCCTACGTGCAACAGTGCTGAGTCGTAAACTCATTATTGGTCTCTTGATAGTTCATCTTGTAAAAATTGTAGTACGTTGGTAAAGGAGAGATATTTATTTATTTGACCAGAGTAAAGTACAATAGATTACAAAATACATTAGTAATTATTATACATAATTTAGATTACATTACAAAATGTAATCCAGCAAAGGAAACAATTTCCAGTTCGCTGGTCCGGTTTACTTAAAACTATCTTAAAACTAAAAATAATGATTTGTAAAATATAACAAATTTTTGCTAGAGTAGTATCTGGAAAAGCTTCTGTTTTATTATTCAATAATAATAGAAAGAGCCTTATCCTATTTTTGGCAGTGTTATAAGAATGTAATAAACAAAGTTATATATTAGTCATTGAATTAGTTACTAATATAAATATATACTCTTTAAACATTAACAAATAATAAATTTTTGTAATATAAACAAAGATATATCTGCTAACTGCGATTTCCCCATGAACTTCCAATGTGGGATTTGCATACTCGATGTTGTGTACCAATGTTTTTTCTTGTCCGAAAAATTCCTTAGACAGTTTCTTTATTTGATGACAATCAATTTTCTTTAAATTATTATCCATATTCCAGTTTATTAGTTAAAAATTTTGTTTTCATACTAGCGAGTTTTTAGTTGTTACTTATAATTCATTGTTTAAGTTTAGACTTTTTGCTGCATTTGTTTGTTATTGTCTTTAATTCCTTTGGTAGATTATTAAATTGTATTATAGCTCTTATCTAGCTGTTTTTACTGCTTATGGTCAGGTGTCTTTTAGGGATTTGTAAGCTTTTATTTCTGGTAGTTGTATTGGAGTTGATGTGCATTAACTGCAATTCATCGTAATGACAAACCAGTGTTTCATATTGAAAAATTTGGTCTAAGTTCATTGGATTTTTATCAACTATAAATTTATTTTTATTAACTATTTTAAGCAACCTGATCTGTAATCTTTTGAGTAGATTTATACTGCTAGAATACGCTCCTACCCAGACAATTATTCCATATGAAATAATAATGTGAAATAGTGCGTAGTATACCATCCTCCGGGTGTCCGTTGACATAATTTTGTTTTATTGTAGATGTGTTCTACATGTTCGATATGGTTGATGACTTCAGTTCCTTCAGATCTACCTTGACTTTAGGAAGTTGTGTACTTCATAGCGGCTTAACTTCATGATGTAAAAAAGTGGTAGATATAGTTAAAAAGTTCTTTAAAAGAATGGCTATTTGTTCAACTGCGAGTCGCGCGTTCGACAATAGCTTCACTTATCTATCGTCCAATTTGGAACAGAATCTGTTATAACTTTTCTTGTTCTCGAACACTGAGCGATGGTACTGCAAAGCCAGACAGTAGGTTTTGCACCAGTCATTGGAATGTTTGACTTTATTAGTGTTGATGCAGCAATACTATGTTTTCGTAAATAATCGAAAAGTTGTTAAAAAAAAAAGAAAAAAAAATTAAATAACATCCAAACTTTCTTCAAGAACTTCTGTAGCTTCTTTAACGGTTAATAGTTCTTTTGCTAACTCCAAAGTTTGGTTATTTGCTTTTTCCCATCAATTCTGTTTGACTTTCTAGTTGGGCATTATTGTCTTTCTTGAATTTTTCTCGTATGCTACTATATTTCACACGATTTTTTAGGACATGCTTGGTAAGACTTCCTCTCCGCATGAGCATAAAGAGCTTGTGCAGAAGCCAAATCTTTTCTTGAAAGCTTTAAAATCTCCATGTCCCGTAATAAATTGTGCGGTTCGTTTTATACTATTAACGTTTATCCAAGTGGCTTTATATCTTTCAAGGACATTGGGCAGGTATTTGTACATATTACGCGCTTAAGACGAATTGAGGTCTAACTTTCATTCCAGTGCCAAGCACAACTCCAAGGTATTTGAACTCATCTACTCTTTTAATGCGTTTGTCCTCAATTTTGATCTAGGGGGCGCTTTAATGTGCAGATTGCCTTTGAGCATCATCAGCACACATTTTACCTCGAAAGTTGCAATTTTTGTGCTTTACACCATCTTATGACCTCATTTATGAGATTTTGGCCCTTAGCCTCGAGTTCTCTTTTAGAATTTCCTTCAATGAGTACAACTTGATTGTCAGCATAGGCAATAGTTTGGCCATGTTGGTCCAAGTACTGAATCTTGTGGATACCCTTTGCTTATTTTCCTTGTGACCTTATGTACTCCTTCTCACGGAGTACAGGTCACTAGGCCACCAGACGTTGTCAAAGCGTCTTTAATATCAAGGAATATAGCCAGTACATATATTTGCTTTCATCTGACTCTATAATTTCTCTCAATTTCATAATGGCAGCTTCTCTTGATTTTTCTTTTTTGAAACCATATTGTCTTGGACAAAATTGTGAGTCAATAGCTTTGTTAAGTCTTTTCAGGATTAGAGCTTCAAGCACTTTGTCCAAAACAGGCAAGAGGCAGATTCATTGGTCTGAAAGAGGCTGCATTCGTAAGATCTTTGTCCACGCCCATTCTTATTGTTACAACTTGACCTACTTTCCTTCTTCGTTAGGAAAGACAGAATGTTTTTGACGCAGCCATTATATATTTCTAAAAACCTATCCCCAATTATAGGCATTGCTTTGTTTATTATTCTAAGGTCAAAGTTATCAGGTCCAGGTGCCTTGCCAATTTTCATTTTATCAAGTGCCTCTTCTAGTTCTGATTTTATAAAGGCTTCAGTATCACTAGTTGGAGGCGTCCTCCAATCTTGAGCTCTAATTCGCCTTTGAGAATTAGATACCCAGTTTTCATCATCATTTGGAAATAGCTTTTCTAGAGTAGCAGTAGCTATGCTTTCCCAATCAATGGTCTATTCGCCATCTTTGCAAACATTACTTGCAACTTCTCTTAATTTTAATTTATTCATTTGAATTTTGTATGGTGCAGACCATGGATTTCTTTTGCCCTCTCTAGTGACAAATTCTTGGCAGCCTTGAGTTGTCGACTTAGTGACAAGTTTAGTATAAATTAGTTTTTGCTCTCTGTATATTCTTAGTAATTCAGGTGTCTTTGTTGTATCTTTTTCTTTTTGGTAATTCCTCGTGCTTTATTTGTGCTCTTTTTGTTTTGATAAGGTCATCGTTCCACCAAGGAACATTACTTACCATTAGCTTTCTTTTTGGAATAACTATATTACAGGCTTTTCTCAACGCTTTCGTTAGATCTTTTACCCTTTGAATAACCTCATATTTATTTTCCATTTGGTTAGGAATCTAGCACCTCTGTAAATTTTTCTCAACCACCCTTATTAGTGACGTATCTATTATAGGTGACATCATCAGTATTATTTCCGTTTCTATGATTATGGTTTTGTGATATTTCCATAATTATTGCTCTATGATCACTGGATGTCCAATTATCTTTGACAATCTAATTATCTATGTTTTACTGAGAAAGTGTGTGGGAATCGTGACGTCTGGATGGCCTTCGCCAACCTCTGATGAGACTATTGCCAGTCCATCGGGGACATTTACGACCGAGAGATTCCGTTGTGTCAGAAAATTTTCAAGCTTCTCCCCTTTTCTGTCTGTGGTCTTTGCTTCACATAAAGGAGACTTTGCATTAGAATCAACAGCATATTAGAATATTTTTTCAAATGAGCTTTCTTAGAACTTTGTCTAAATGTTCTAAATGTTTAACAATGTCATGGCTCAATTGAAAGTATGCACTCGCAACATATATGCTGTCATTTGCTATTCTGATCTCTGCTATGGCAAAGTGTGAATTGCATAGGTGTGTAAGTTTTAGCACAGACAGGTTGGGATTTATTACAGCTATTGCTGCACCTGGAATCAAATTGTCATCTTTTATAATCCTAGTTACCACCCCAGGACACCAGAGCTGTATTTAGCCTACTGACAACACCACCGTGGCGGTGTTGCAAGCGTTTCCTCCCACACGCGAACGTAGACGCATACAGTTGGATTTTGTGTAGGCGTTGTGCTGTATAGTTTCAGAATCAAGGCTGAACCGATGTTGTTGTCTGTAACAATGAGTACATGTATTTTAATGTTTTTTTATTAATCTTTAGAGCATCAACAATTTTCGTGAAACATGTTTAATAATTTTAAAAAATATTTGTTTAATAACGCTACCATAAGCTAATTGTACTATATCATGTGATTCTGACTACTGGTATGCGGTATTGTCCATAAAATTGGCAATAAAACTCTTCAGTTTCTATATCAACTGTGATTGTAGAATATGGGTTTGACGAATTGCGAATTTGTCGAATTTACGAAAGCAGTAAATAACGCTCTTTCTTCTATACTCGTCAAGCTTGTAAGAAGAATACTTATAAGCTTATACGTATACTTTTAAATACTTATATTCAGATTAAATAAACTAAAATAAAGCTAATTTATCATGAGTTATCGTGTGTTATTACAGATACATCTAACGACTTTGATGTTACGGTGTCGTGAATTTTCGTGTTTGGCGAATTTGGATACCAGCGTCATCACAGTAGTCCAAGGAAAATTGTCTATAAAAACGAAAATTAATTGAATTACAAAAACTTCATTCTTAATGTATTCATTTCTTATGGGACATTAATTTTTGTATTATATGTTATTAGAAAATATCTCATAACTACTGCATCTCCCTAGCAAGATCTTTTGTACTTAAATGATATATAACTATCTTTTAGCACGATCACGGTATTCTTCAGTTGTTTATCTTCAAACTTTCTCTGAATCTTCCGGGACTCGTTCATACTCGATAGCAACAGCTGCCTAAGATAGTTCACAAAAAATTTTCATTGTCAACCTTTGTGTAGCCGGTTCGAACCGATCTCGTCGTCCTGTATGAAGAGTGACATCGATTGCACCTTGAAGCTGATGTTGTTTAGTTGTAGAGTTCTTCGTATACGGAGACGTTGATTTTCACTGTAAGAGGAAATTAGAAGTTTTGTAAGCTGTTGTTATTAGCAATAAATCAGTTTTTAAACACTATAAGTTATTGTTATCATATTTTTTAAGCATTTGCAAAACCATATACGTTATATTTAAAATCTTGGTAAAATCTGAACCGTATTAAAAATCTAATATCGTTATCCACAAAACCGAACTATAGACCTGATATATCAGCTCGACAGCATGCGGATGATAATTGACTACAAGTGCAAATGATTTTTAATTCGAAATTAATGAGAGTGAAATAGAGTTTAAAATTTTAGACTCTCAGTGCAATGCTTATCATTGATTTAATATTCATGTACAGTATGTGGGTGTGTATTAAGGTATAGTATGGTTTATCATATATACATATGCACACATATACACGCACATACACACACATTGAATTTTGGATTGGGACGATTGACTTAGATCTTATCGCGGTAAATTGAAATAAAGCATTGTTACATAATCAATGCACTATAATTACTAATCTAACGATTTGTTTCAAATTTAAAAACTTATAATTTCGAAGCTAGTATTCTGAAAATAATACATTTGAAATGGAGTATGTATTTATTTTCTCTCGAAATTACATATTCTCAAACTAAAATTGTATGTACCTTTTAAGGACTTGATTTGACTCCAGTAGCAGCTGTTATTAACAGCGTGAACCGACACATTTATAAAATAGTTTTATAGTAATCAAAATGTGTAACTCCTACCATAAAAATAATAAACTAACTAGAAGCGAAGATCAGAGGTAATAATTTTATTTGCTTTTTTAAGAATTGAAAAATGTTGATTTCCTATTCCTATCTTTAAAAAATGATGATAGTTCTTTTAAAGTTAAGAAAGATTAAAGTTGAACAATGAAAGTACACTGTTTAAACTCTAAAATTGACTGCTCAACTTCCTGCATATTTAGGTGCACTTCCGATGCTCAATTTTCAATTTTCATATCTTTGCAAGGAATAAATATTTTTTAATTTTTCAAAAAGCAAATGAAAGGTTATTTTTTAAATGATATTTAAGTCTTTTCAAAATTTAATGGTTACCGTTTGAAGAAGTCGTATTTTTTTAAAGATTTTTTTCAAAATAAAGTAACTCAAGTTTTTCTGATCTTTAGGGTTTAATATTGCAACTTTCTTACTCAAGGTTTGAGCAAAATTTGATCATTTATGGAACATATACTAATTTTCATTATAGTATTTGGATAAAGATATTTATAATAAATATCTTAAAAAACAAAAAAGAATAAAAACGTCTTTGTCACCAGCGCGATCTTATCGTTTTGTTTATTTTGAACGTAGTACATGCAGAGGAAAGTAAAAAACTTTTACGACTAGTGAACTAAATTGTCGAATGATACACGCATGATTGAAAAATGATATCTCTTGGAAAATGTGGTATGAAATCTATAGGTTATTATATTTTTAGGCACGACTGCTTTTTACAATAGCCTTACATTTTTAACCGAGTGAAATGAGTTTATTTTAAATGTTTCCCGAGATGAATTGTATGTCTTTACGTCCATATGTAGTTTCTTGATTATCACCGTAAAATTCTAAGAGATCGAAAGGAATTCGTTACTAGATCGTCATTTCATTAGAGGCATCCAATCCTATATTGAACCTAATTCATTACAAAATAAAAGAAATACTAGAACGAATATAACTTAAAAAAAATTAATCTTGTAGAATAATATGTATAAAATTAATATTTAATAAAAAAAAGTTAACAAATGCATCTGCAAACATTAATTAAAAGAGTTTTTTTATATTGAAGATTCTTTGCTACGAGCAATATTTAGAATATATACAATTGCAAAAAATAGCTAAAACATAAAAAAAAATACGCTGCCATAACATCAAGAAAATTCTTTTCAATTGATTGATAATATCATTTTTCTAACAAAATTAATTTCGTGTAGTTACAAAATGCATTAGTTGAGTTATATCGTTAAAAAAAATACGCACACACACGCGTACATGTACGTACGCTCATACACAACATATATTTTAATGAGATTTTGATAAACCTTTCTATTTTAATGTTTTGCAGACCGTGTTCATAAACATTCATCGCGATTTTGTTGTTGTTTTTGATAAAAAAAATATACAAAAATAGTACATTATATTCACGGATTTCAATGACCAAGACAAAAAAGCTTGGTGCAATATATTTCCTATACACATATATTTTTTCTCCTTACATGCGTAGAAGACTTTTACCAACACATGTGAAAATATCTAAATGTTGCGCTCGAAAACTAAAGGCTCTCTAATTCGTTGACACAAAAGCACTGGCGCAAATGGAGTTAGGCTCTTTAAAAGTCCTCGGAGGAGGGCCACGAATCTTCTTTGCATATCGTCATCGCGGACGGGGTCAAAAGGAATTTTCGAGCCTTCTGCTGCTGCGGGCTGTCCGAGCGGTAAGGGAAAAAAGAGAGAGAGAGAGACGCGCGCACGCCCGAAAGCAAAACAAACGCGAGGAGTAACTGAGGCAAGGAGGCAAAAAGAGAAGAAAAGGAGTAGCGCAGGGAGGAGGAGAAGGAGAAGAAGGGGGAGGGAAGCGAACAAGAACGTGTCGGCGAAAAAGGAGGAGAGAAGAAGTAAGGCGGACAGCATGAGCAAAACGGCCATGGACGAATGGCTTCAGGGAGAGAGAGAGAGAGAGAGAGAGAGAGGGAGGGAGAGAGAGCGGGAGAATTAGCGAGAGTGCGCGAGTGCCGAGAGAAATGCATAAATATGCGCGCACACGCGTCCGTGCGCATGCAAAAGTGCGCGAGCGAGCGACGGAGGAGAAAGGGGGTGAAGGAGTTCGAGTATAGCGTAAGCTTCCATGTATATATGTATGTGTGTGTGTGTATACGCGCACCTGTGGGTGTGTTTTAGAAAAGGCTTCCGTACGAGTCTCTCACTATATATATATATATATATGCTGGCTTTTCCTCACCAACGAGGAAAACTCGAAATGCCGCAGGTTTTTTAGACATATTCCGGTTTTGCTCTCGGTATCCTTTAGCATTTGGTTTATTTTCTTTTTTTTTTGAGTTGAAATTACGCGTAAGGTAACACTGCCGAAATAAAAAGTATCGCTACGTCAACTCACAACTCGACGGTGTATTAAAATATAGTTACAGGAGGTATTATATAACAATTATGTGGCAGTTGGATGCTGCAGGAGGTGTAGGTAATATAGGTTCAGCTTGAAGTACACTGACTGAAATTCACGTGTTAAATATAACTTCTTGGAAAATTAATATATTTTAGCCTCGGGTTTGGTAATTAATGTCTTTTAGGGATGATAGGTAGGAAATGTAAAAAAAATATATTATATAAGATAACGTATATAAGAAAATATATTGTATAATAATTGTATAAGAAAAGTATGGTTCTAATTATGATAGCAACACAAATATAATGTATTAAATTTAATGGTATTGCTGTCGAACGATTGAATACCTAAACTTTTTAGTGTCTCTATTCTCTTCCTTTCCTATATGATTCTGTCCATCCTCTCTTATAACAAAATAATTTTAACTTAAATAAAAATTTTTTTCTTTTTTTTTAATACTTGATAGTCTAAAATTTCTGATTCAATACATATTAATAAAAGTAATTCATACTTTCAAGAGAATTTTTAACAGTGTTACATTATTTTCCAATGTTAGTGGTGCAACATTTAAGACTTTGACTTGATAAAGTCGATACATTTTTTTCGGCGGTATAATACGCATCTTCCAGACTTGACAAACTAAACACTGACTAAAAAATGTATTCTGGTAATCCAACCATATATACTATAAACCAAAATTTTTCCTATATTGTCCACTGAAAAAAATTACTATGTAGAATAGGAAAGATTATAATGTAACATGGAAAAAATTTTGGTTTATAATACATATGGTCGAATACAACAAAAAAGGTCCCAATTCAGTCTTAACCTATAGACATCCAAAACGATCATGACTCTCGCTTTATTTCCTCATCAACGTGCCGAGAAACCACAACCTCGCGAACTTCACTCCTCATGCTTTAACAACGTAGGAAACTACATATACATATATAGACGCGCGAACTTCCCTCCACTCCCAACGAGCCTAATCTCGTACTTTCAATTTCCCTTTCAGCACCACCGCTGCCGCGAGATCGATCCTAATCCGCGTGTTTCCGTGCTCCTCTATGCTTATATGTATATATCGAAAAAAGTATATATATATATATATATACATACACACACGTGCGTGCGTGCGTGAGGTCGACGACCAAACTTCCCCTCTGGGTTCAGTTCACGCGACGGTTATATAGCGAGGGGAGGTTTATCCATGAGCGCCTGGTTTTTTTTTCGGCTAGGTAATTATTAGCCTTATGATTAGGTGTAGGGACAGAGATGTAACGGTGTGTGGTGCGATGTGATTGGCCGGGGATTGTGCGGAGACGCGTGGTCCAGTTGTGAGGGGATGATAGACGCGTACTGGAATGTGTTATGGGTTCGGAAAAAATGTTTTTTTTTTTTTTTTTTTTTTTTAAGAAAGTGAATTTGTTTATCGAGGTTTCTATAGGTTCCTCTGAGAAATTTTAATTCAAGTGAATAAGAAACTGTTCAATGAAATCGTATATTTACTCTTTAGAGCTGAATTAGTAAAAAATCCATTAAAGATTAGTTAAAATTGCTCCATCAAAACATTAGTGAATAGTCACTAATGAAATAGTAAATATTCAGTAATTCTTAGTAGAAATATATGAACGTATCCGCTAATTAAAATACAAAAATTTCGCTAGTTTAAACAATGAACATTTCTATATATTTTAACTTTAGGGAGTACACTGAGAGAAATTTTGTCGGAAAATTTACTATAAACGTAAGAAAAATTACTGTATTTGATAGTAACTGTGGGACAGACTCAAATTTGTATACTTTACTATACAATTTATAGTGAAAATTGTTATGTACATATACATAGTAAAAATTGTTCAACGTCGGAATTTTTACTATAAATTATTGTAATAAATTTTATGAAAAGTTGAGTTCGTCCCATGGTTTGTATATGGAATATAGTATGTTTTCCTGCAATCGTAAATTTTATTCTTTGCAAACTCATTTACCTATAGATATACTTCTATTATATTTTATGATATCAATATTAATAAATGTAGGTAAAACATTTGAAGAACGACAACTGTTAATTATATATTAATAAACTAATAAAGTTTTTTATGTCTTGTAATTTATTTAATTTCTGAAAATTTCCTTAACCGCGTTTACATAACGTCAGAATTTGAAAAAAGATGCGAAAACAAATTCTTACACTAATAATAAATTTAACGTATACAAAACATCGTGGAAACATTCTTACACCAAATCATCAAAACTTTGAGCAACTCTCCCCCAACTCATCAGACTTTTTCAACTACAAGCACATATATAAAACGTCCAGCCGCGCGCATAAATATACAACACATATAATTTAGCAACAACAAATTCGAATAACCACGTCGCCGTCGTCGTCCAACGCGCGTTCAGTATTTTCCCCACGCGCGCGTTATATCGCTCGCGCGCACATTACACCCGCCGAGCTCTATATACACTCGCACGCACCCTCATATGCGCGCGCGCGCGTTCACGGTAGGAGAGAGGAGAGTGAAGCATGTATATACATATATAGGGTGTGTGTGTTGCGCGAGTATATATATGTGTGTATGCGTGTATACGAGGCTATTTTGCCCCTGTTCACCAACATGCCCAAGTGCCCCGGTGTACGTTCCCACCACGAAAGCTTTCAGAAAAATCAATAGAATACAAGAAAAGCCCGCACACACGTACGCTACTACTACTACTACTACTACTACTACTACTACATTACTTGCTAGTTCTCTTTCTATATATATATACATATATATGCAGGCGTATTATATACTGGCTTTTTTCCACGTTTTCTTTCTCTTTTTCTATGGTGATCTCTATTTTTTATATTGGTATATATACACGTATATAGGAATAGTTTAATTTGGTAACTGTTGCACTATTCTTGGCAGTCGTCTTGTAGTTTACGATGACGAACGAGTGAAATAAAATTATGAAGGACAGCGTAGGGAAGTTATTTTTTTCTCACGATGAGAGGAGAAAATTGCAGTGTGGCTCTCCTGGAGCGCGTAGTTGCGGATATGAGGATTGTGTCGAACTGTCCTCGAGGTTGGAGATCGTGTCTTGTGGAAAGCTGCTTGTTGTGAACGTTTACTTGTCCTGTTTCTTGTACATGTGAATGAAAATTTTCAACCGATTGGCGATGGAAATGTTGTTGTTCAAATATGTTAAAAACTGGTAGTATGCGATAAAGAGATATAAACTGTTGCATATAACAATTTTATATATAGGTGTAAACAAATACAACGGTAAAGTAATAAAGTAATAATAAAGAATATATTATTACAACTATAATTAATATAAACAGTTAAATAATATATTTTTATAACATTATTTAATACGAATAATTATAAGAATATGATTAAAAATATTTGAAATTGTTAGAATATACGTTTCAAATAGTTATAAACTATTCTAATGAGAAAAAAATGTGTCCAACATCCTACATTGTGTAACATTAATTGTAACCATTATTAAACCGTTAATAATAACTTCAAATAATTGTTAGCAGTTATTAAGTATTATTGATATTTATAATATACGTTATAAAAAATATAGAATGACAGAAAGAGAAACCTTATGATTATTAGAACGGTAGCCAACCAACTTTTAAATCATATTAATGACAATGTTTACATGCATTAAACTTTTCTTTATTTTATTTTGATTTTACTATTCATTCTAAAATTTACAAGACAATTATAGTCAAGATCATTGAAATAGTTTAAATTAGAAAAGATACATTGACTCCTATTATAACGTGAATCACAACCCGCATTATAATGATAGACGTTTTACTTTCACAATTATTTTTCAATCTTGTATAACATCTTTAATTAATTTTCGCAAAAACTTAAACTTTTGAGAAATTTTAACTAAACCAGCAGGGTGAAATCGCAGGCTACACCCTGTTTCTATAGACTGAAATTCATTCTTATATTGAACCCTTGAAACACGTTCTGAACAGTCATCACGTGTCCATTAAAGATCTGTTCCAATTTCCTTCCTCACGAGGCAGCTGTCATTATTTTTGCTCTGCCCATCGATTTTTCATCCCGCTCACCTCTTCCCGGTTCTCCAGCGTTTTTTTTTCTTTCCATTTGCGTCTGCAACCACATCCTTCTCCTTTATGCCTCCTTAAAGCATAATTTCAACCCTCTGCGTTTCTCCTCCATCCCGTCAGGATATCTTCTTCTTCTTCTTCTTCTTCTTCCTTGCATCCGCGACATTAATCCATCCTCATTTTCCCTGCTTGCCTTCTTCCTAGACTTTTTTTTCTCTCTACTACCTTCACCCGCATCGCCTGGCTACATAAACTTTTTCTAAGCTCAAACATCTGCGTCTTTGCTTTACGCATCCCTTGCAGGGCTTTACATTTTCATTCGATAAACTTTTAATCTTTTCAAGCTTCAACTGTATCTTCTTCTATACTGTATTTATATCTTTATTTTCATACTATTGAAAGAAATATATAATCATGTCCTGTAAAAATATAGTTTCTACTTTCTCAGAAAATGCAGTATTCAAGAAATTTTTACTTGATTCATAAAATTTATTCTACGTAGACTTATGAACATTTTATGATATTCACCAAATATATTATTTCTGTGGCTCCGAGGCATAACGACATAAGTCCATTTTTTTGAAAATCGGGAAAATCTTGGATTTTGTATCTTTAAATGGGTCTTTAAGTTAAAACTGTCAGTAGTAGCTAAAATATTGTCTTAAAGCTATAATGTACGGAAAACGTAACAAGATAAGTCCATTTTTCAAATTTAGTGCGCGGCATAACAACATAAGTCCAGCACTAATTTATTTTATGTAACCAAATTAAATATAAAAAGTATTTTATATTAAATATATACAATAACTAGATAAAATTTATAATTTTACAAACGTTAAGTGCATAAACGTGAGAAT
>JAWWEQ010048472.1:0-16014 GCA_035583055.1 Torymus tubicola | reverse complement strand
GAAGCCAAGATAAACGTTATGTGATTGGCTCATGTAGTGCGCATGCGTCTAAGTCAGGAAGTCGAAACGTCTTCCAGATTAGGGAGTGCAACGCGCGCTGTTTAAATCTCTAGTAGATATAAAATGACGAAAATGAGCGTTTTTCTCCGAATTCACGAATTTCTTGAGATTTGCATTGTTTTTCGTTACTTTTACGACTTTCAAATGCATGTAACAATGCACAGAATTGTTCGAATTTAATCATCTTTAGCTTAAATTAAAGTTCTACCCTTTTAGTGCAGTTATCTTAATAGTGCAGTCAATGATTGGTGACTACTTATCGTCAATTTTTCCCATGTTAAATTCCCATAAGAAAAATTGATTTGACGATAAAAGAGTGTCACAAAGCCGTCGTCTTTTGTTCAAAATTCTTGTCGTCTCTTCTATGAGCCATACAACTAGAAAATAATTACTTCAGAGGTGGGCCTCTAAATTTTTTTTTAGACGTTTTTTGACCCAGTTTAGGGAAAACTTTTCGTAGAATTCCAACAGATACATTTCTGATGTATTGAAAATGAGTAACAACTCAAAAAATCTTTATCTACTTATGCCGAGAATTATTATTATACTTAATCTGGAAGATTTCTATTTTCGTAAAACTTTTATGAAGTTTACGACGATTTGACATACTGTACATGCTACACAACGCAGATGATTTGTAAAAGAAGTGGTAAGTACTAGAATTTGAAAACTTTCAATATTGGATCTAGTTATTGTTCATATTTTATATGAAATCAGTTTCATGTTTAATAAAAATAGATAAAATATATCACAATTACAAGAAACCATAAAATGATGTAACTTATATTGCTATGCCGCGCACAAAATCTGAAAAATGGACTTAATGTGGTTACGTTTTAGGTTAAGTAGGTGTTAAATGATAAAGGCCTATTTATAGATACAAAATCTGAGATTTCTCGATTTTAATACAGAAAAAGTGGACTTATGTGGTTATACCTGGGAGTCACAGAATTGTAAATAGCATACAATATATTCATGTAGCTGTATAAAATAGTATATATACTTTTCTGTTTATCGTTCCTGGTGATAGTTTTTCGATATAATATTCAGATTAAAAACTGAGGTCGCGGTAAGATGAACTTTCGCACAGAAAAGTAAATTACTAACTTTTGTTTGGAATAGAGTATCCCTATTTTTTATTGAGTAAAACTTTAATTTATATGCAGCGCTCGCATTTTGTATTATAAAGTTTTTATTATCTTGAAAATCACTTCTATCTTGGCATATGTTAAAAGAAACTTTTATAACATGCACTTAAAATGAATTTTCCGGTTTCATATTTTCTGTTCTACACTTTGTTACTATAACGAGTTGAGGAATTTTCAAATACTTTTTTAATAAACTTTATTTTCAAATAATTTATACATCACATAAAACAATTTGGTTTTTTTCTATTTTGACAATACTTATACAACTGAATTTTTGTTAGGAAATTCAAAACAACAAAGTATCAATGCAGTTAGATGGAACTTTTCTTATTAGAGTGTACATAATAGCAAAGCAGACTTTTAAATTGAAGTCGCCTTCTAATCTGAAACTACTTAAAATTCTTTACACTGCGTTCCCGAACGAAATTTCACCCCGCGCTATCTCAAATTAAAGGTAAGCGCCAGTAGTACGAACGAAAATCCATTCTCAAACGTTCTGTTCATTGCTTTTCGTTATCTCGGAACATCCCGCACTAACCGCGTACGAACGTCTCGTCTTATCAGTTCCATGAAACGATGTTCTAACTTCAAATTCCCTCCCTCCCTTCCTTGCTCTTTCTCTTTGCAAATGCGTGCGGCGAATGCCGACGACATTATTCCTCATACATATCTGAATTTCAATGCATATATGTACATAATTCGGTAGAAATAATACATATCGCAATAATGTCATTTTAAAACTTTCTTCTATATCATTTAGTAATGGAAAATAATTTATTGTTCTAAGAGATTTAAGGATATACGAATAAAGTAATAAAATATTAGAAAACCGATGAGAAATATAAAGGATTATATAGATAAATATAATATACAAAATACTTGACCCCCTAAATTGTAACAAATGTGTTCTTGGAATATTAAGCTGTTAATCTACTTTTAGAATATCCAAAGCTAGTCATTAAATTTTTTTCTGGGTCGGAGATTTTGCGTTATGGTTGATGGCTTTCTTGAAATTAATCACATTTCTAATTAACAAGAAACCTAGACGTAATGGGTAAAAATACTGAATAAATTTTCTTTTAGTAGTAAAAAATACTTTTTAATTATGGAACATGTAATTTTTTGGTTTTAAAAACTTTTCAATACGTGACACTAAGTTTTGTGTTTGTTTTGTCTTTTATTTTTAGTCTCGTCTCAACTATCTACGAATTAGTGCGCGTTTGTAAAAATCTACTCTATAGATTTCTCTTTTTATTATTTTGAAGAAAAAAACTTGCCCCTTTCGGAATTGGTTCCACTTACGTATCGCCACTTTGTAAGAACGACAAGCTAGAATCAAAATATTGTCGAAACTATAGAGAAGTTCGACATGTATAATAGATAAATATATACACACACACACACACACAAAAATATCAATATGACAATATTTATTAATTTGCATGTACGGGGCAATAATATACACTTGTACATGCTTTGTCTAATACTCCTACTAGAATCGATTGTTTGGCCGTTACAATGCGTGCATTTTGAAACAAATCAACAATGGAGTTATCGGGTGTGCTTGTCCCCGAAGCATATCTAAATATGTTTAAAACTGTGCTGATATTATAGAGGAGATCACAGCTTGCACTGAGATCATCGAATTCCTTTATTGTTAAGGTACTGCAGCCGCATTTTCATTTTTCATTACTACAGGTACAGACAGATGAGATCATCAATTGCTTTTGCAACAATTGTCTGGTCGTTTGCCATTTCAGGGTAACAATCAACATCTTTGTGACAGTTTCAATACTTGAAAGAACAAATTAGAGAAAGTGCTAACGTACAACGTCTATTGTTGCAATAGTCACGTATCTTACAATTTTGCCAGAATCCAATCGTGATTTAGATTGATTCAATCTCTGAACCTGTTTCAAACACAGTGTTATACATGCATGTTTTATCTTGCTAAGAGATCAAACAAGATCTCGCAATAGTATATTATGCAATAGAGGAGTAAGGTCGCAGATTAGTAATCACTTAAGGGAATAATCGATTTTATTCTCGCGATACATACAAAAGACAAACGCTGTTTTGGTCTCACTTTTTGAGTCAATAAAGTGACCATCGTAGTGACATCAAGAATGAATAACTTTTTAATTATTGTTAAAGGGAGTGCTACCACGCTACTTGATATGACAATCTATTGCACAACTTGCTTGTATTACTAAAAACTTATTTTACATTAATAAAAACAGCTAAAAGATTTTTGATTAAGTGTTATTGGATGAAAGCATTTTAACATACGATTACATGATTCCAATCATTTAAAATAATTGAATGCCAATCGGACTACTAAAATATTCCGAAAATATGTGTGTACATCAGAGCTAATAGTTCCCAATGATGAATTATCATACTGCAAGGGAAGCAATAAATCGGGCGCACTCGAATCTTCTCGAGCTGCCGACGGGAAAATCTGGGCGAGAAATACAAAAGCAGGCGGCTGCTGCAGTACTTGGCCATTGAGCGATTCCGACGTGCTTTCAGCGTGGCTTGCGACGCCGTGGATTTATAGCGTCGGGACGCTCGTTTTGTAGCGTTATTCGAAAGTCCGGAGCGCTGGGTGCCCCCCGAGAAAGGAGGGAGGGAGCGTACAAATGGCCGCGGATACTGATTAAAAAGTTTTTCCCTCCCACACTCCCGGGGCGAGCAGCCATGTGCGCACACCAACACACGGCCCACGTGAAATACGCGCACACGGACGGACGTGCCCGGCGAGCTTGTGCACCTCTCTACCTTCGATTCACGACGCGCGCGCGCGCGCGAAGCGCAAAAAGAGCTAGCGGCAGCGCCGGAAAAAGGAAGAGGAGCGTGCGAGGCCAGAAATACGAAACAGAGGAGAGGGAGAGAATGTCCTCGAGGGAAGGAGACCCCGCGCGCTTCGCTTTTTTCTTCATATCGCTTCCGCTCCATCCCTCTCTTCTCTTTTTTCGCCTTCTCCTTTTTTCTCGGCACTTTTGTTTTCTGTTTATGCGGGGGTATTGCGCGGAAACTCGATGCCGCGCAGGTGTGTAGGTATGCGAGAATGCGTCTATGTGACCGCCTCGGGTGGCGCGGTGCCCGTCGTACGTGAGCGCGACGTGGAATGAGAATAGCGCCTGAAATGCACGAGAACATACAACTGCTCATATACGTCGCTCTTTTTTCCCATGTAGAAGAGTAGTCGAGGTATCGGAAAGATTGATACAATCAAACTGAATGGTTTTTTAGTACTTAAAGTACAAAAAATAATGTAATCAACATAACGTCACCGGGAGCTGGTCAAATCCATAAATGTTTGCGTGCAATCATTTCATACGAGTTGAAGTTATTAGAAAAGAATATAATTAATGAAACTCCCTATTTACTTGGTTTGATGGAGAAAACATTTTTTACACGATAACCAATGATATTCTCAGCGGCTGATCTCCTGGAAATCCTCTTTGCATTAATCGAATCCCAGGAAAAGGGAAAAATCTCCTCCCTTTCATTTTTAGGATCTCGTCAACTCTCTCACTCTCTCTCTCTCTCTCTCTCTCGTACCCTATCTAAACAAATAGCGCAAAGGCCCGGCTTTCTGTCGAGCGGCGGCGCCGGTTTTCATCTCTCCCACGTGAAGCGAGCAATTCCTCGTTAATCCGCAACGATACTAACAAATGTAAGCGCCTCGTCACCCACGCGTGTGTACTTTGCCCCCTCTCCCCCCCTCCCCAGCGTAAAACCATACATACACGTAGGCTGGCGCTCTGTCTCTCTCTCTCTCTCTCTCTCTCTTCTCGACAAGCTTCATTTGGCAACGTGACGCTTCAGATGTTAATTAGTGTCCAGTAGCAAGGGATGGAGGAGGAAGGGGGGAATTTTAGGGGCTGCGCGCGACTCTCGACGCCCGCCGCTGCACCACCGAGGGAAAACATGCGCCTATAGGTATGTCTGTGTATATAGACACCCGTGTATATATAGATCAGCTCTGTGGCTCTCTGCGATTGAGTGCGCATATATTCCTGATCCGTTTCCGCTGTTCCCCCTTCCCCAAACACGCCCGCGCCTATCTGCTATGTTCCTTTTTTTCTCCCGTCTACCACCGATTGACATGACCGTGCACAAGGGAACGCATGTTATGTGGCTAGCTGCGCTCGTCTTTTTCCCTCTCGATGAAATGTTCCTTTCAGTTTAACGAAGGACTCCCGGCGCTTGACATCACGATGAAAGAGCAGATATCGATTGCCGGCCAGCCAACACACTGCTAAAAGGACGTAGAAAAATTAAATCGAGAGGAAATTTAATACCTACGTTATTGTATGCAGTCTAAGCACGATTCATTTTAATTGATATGAGTTATTAAACATTATTCATATTATGCTCTTATTGACAAGTTCAGTTATACTAACATAGAATTTCTGAAATTTTCACAATTGTTCATATTAGCATTACATTAGTTCTATGTAATGACAACTTGGAAAGTCGATATTGTAAGTATTGTCTAATGATACTATTCTGAAATTTTGATTGAAACTTAAAGAAATAACAAATAAACAAACTTTGAACTAAGAAGTGGGAATAAGACATAGCGTCGTAAGATTTAAATTAAAAAATGCATGATTTAAATTCTGCAACATACTGAGAATTTTCTTGCGAGAATGTTCATGAAATTCATCGTGAAATTAATAGTGAAGAGTATGATCAGCATACAATTTTTCATAAGGTTATTTTGATTGAAATATGTAAAAAAATTACGTTATCAACACCTTTCTATTGTTTTTTTTTGTATTTTTTTCATTTTCAAATTTTTATTAAGTGTTACTTAAGGTATTCTGAATAAAAGTGTTGCTGAAATCGTAATGAGAAATGCAAATTGGTAAATTGAATTAGGCCGGGAAAAAGAGTGCACAGGTACCTGTAATTAGTCCAACAATCCTGAGATTACTTTACAAATGCAATAGCAACAAGTACACGTGATAGACTATAAACGGTAGTTCGTTATTCAGTTAACCCGCGTCAAGTTAAGTTCCAGCCGACTATCGAAACATGTAACCGTTCTGAATAATTTTTCTCCTTGTACATATTTACAAATCCTTATGAATGAGTCTGAAGAAGAAAAGTCATTAAGTGTTCGGCACAAAGCCATCTTTAGAAAGTCGCTTGTTTACCTGTCGGTCTTTATCCAGCACTTGCTCATTCCCTTTAATCAGCGCGGGCTTAAAGAACGACGAAGCCTCTTTGAATAGCAGCCAAAAGTGTCTACAGCCTAAAAGCACTTTAGAGAGCTGGGCAAAGTTATTTCCGGTCAGTCGACCGACTTCGTCCATTTGCTTTTCGTGCGCGAAAGGGTGACGATCCGAAGAATACCGGAAGTGGTAAACGGAATGGACAGTACCCCGTACATATGTGTACATACTAACGCTGTCTTTTGATTCGTACATCAACGCGCTTAATAGTGCCGAGCAACCATATGGATATAAGTAAAATTCAAATGCATTTATGATAATATTTATTGTAATAAAAACAAACATTAAACTTATCCGAATTTTGCGAAATATTATATAACATGCAAACGTATTCTTTATACACATATGGAAATTGTCAGTCCAAAGGATGGATAAGCAGTAGGAGAAATGCACCCTCGAGGGGTAAAAGCTCGAAAAGAGAATGAAAGAGAAAAAGAGTTATGAGCACATAGAAACGGGTGAACTATATACCAATGTGCTATCAGATCGTCAGTTCCCCGACAACACTGTCAACGTCACGCGGAGGGGTAGAAGGAGCTCGCGCATGTAAAGCGAACAACATCGATGCTCTCGCTTCCTGTACTGCAAAAAAAAACTCTGGCACAGCAATAAGCATAGCACGTGATAGAATGATAGTGCCTTCTTTACTCTGCACAATATATATATATATATATATTGGAAAAAGACAGTTATAGCTCTTTATATATATACACACGTACTACGATATACATGTTAAACATGACAAGCTCACACATCCCTACAATATGAAAAATCTTAAACAATATTGTTAAACAACTCTAAATAAATAGTTAGAATATTTAGTAACTAGATATATTTATACATAAAGTTTTTTACTACGTAAAAATAGACTCAATGATACTGTTTTAACCATCTTTCATCTCAAATGTTAATTAAATTTAACCAGGAGACCGCAGACATGCCGTGTAGTGGTATAAAATATATTCTCTGACAGCACCTCAGACGTATGCGTCGCAACATCTGACGTGCCGGAGTTTTTTCAGTAAGTAGTCTCGCTGACCACAGAGAGGAAGTCTGCGGAAAAGGCCGAGGGATAAACGTACATGTAAACTTCAATAAAAATGCTAATGTAAAGGAGATTATTTTAATTCGTATAGCTCTTGGTTTTAAGATTATTTACTCATAATTTCTTTTCTAACTAACCTATTACATTTCTCAATAATTATAACATTTCCTTCTCGGCCAGGTCGTGTATGCTTCCACCTTATTTCATTATTGAAAGAAAGGGAATTTAATATAAAATTATTAGCAAAAATAAAGAAACACTGAATATTTTAGTATGAACAACAATATCAGTTTCATGTTAAAATAATTACGATTACTTTAGATTACTTGTTAATTTATGTATTTTCCTCAATAAATTGTTCTCCTGTGTTAAATATACTTAATCTACTTTTATTGCACAAAAAATAATGGTAAAAATTGTTATTTTTTACAATAAATGTGGAACCGACTCATTTTCTCATAAATATATGACTAGAATTTATAGTAAAACTTTTATAATAATTGCAATTTTTACTCGGTGAATAAATATCTATTCTTCTTTAGAATGAGCTGTAAAACCTAGACACGGTAAGAGCACTACCTACTTTTTTTTAGATAACAAAGCTATTTCTTTTTTCACTATCTCTTCTTGAGTGTTGTGTACTTTTTGAGGTCTCATCAATAGTGTTTTCCAAAGAAGCTTGCAGAAGCATACACAACATCTTCCGCTGGAGTTGTGGAAATTACTTCGAGATACTTAATATTAAATTTTAAAGCAGGTTTTTATAGCTACATTACCTTTAATAGAATCGACTATATAAATATCAGCATGTATATATTTATATATTTTAGACACAACAGTTTTATTAGGCGATCATCGATACGTACCTGAAACAGAAAAATAAAACGATTGAGTTTAGATAATGTTATATTTATATAGCCTTTCATAAAAATATTAGCGACATCTTTAAGATAAATTAAGATATATACAGTTCAGTACTAATAATATGTGTACTCATGCAGTTAGAAAAATACAGAATTGTGTATCTTATTTGCTGACAAGCATGCACTTGTGAACGAGATGTAATAATTCCCATGCTTGACGCAAATTTGCTCACTCGTATAAATGAACGCAAACATCCTTTCATCTCGCGCAGTTTACTTTATAACGCATTGTTGACGCATGAAGCGAACTTAGTCGCGAAGCCGTTCTTTCCCGATGTGTTTTACAAGCAAAGGGGGGAAAAAACGTTATTCATATTCAGCATTTCCTTTTCACGTTTCCCAAGCCCCGACCTATGTACAAAGGGCTCAGCTCGTTGTGTTTTCGCAGGAAGCAGTGATCCCTGCTCTTCTTCCCTCCCCTGGAGTAAGTTGGCGCGGTGGGGTTAAGCCAGCGGATATGCGGCATCGTCGTCTGGCGCGCGCTGAAAGCCGACTTTGTTACAGCATATGATCGTTCACTCGGGAGGTGCCTGCAACGGGGGACTCGCAACTATATAAAGTGTTGTCGATAGTTCCGGGGAGGGATGACGTAACTGATTGTGCGCAGGACACCAATCGCTCGGTGAACCATGCACCCTATTTTCGCGAGCATAATTCATCACAGTGCGTCGTTACTCCATAATTATACTTTGCGCGCAGGAAATTTCAAATGAGGAACAAGTAATCGTCATTCGGAAGTTTTGTATTTTATTATTTCTTTTAATTGATACTCTATATCCAAACAAAAGAAGATACTCACCGATGAATAATAGTGTAAGGACATAATCAAATGCAAACTAAACTAATCTTATGGTATTTTAAGTTTTAGAGTATGAAAATTTTTAAAATGCGTTCATCTAGATTAGTTGATTGAGGAAAAGCTATAAAAATAACGAAAACTTCACTATTGAAATAGTTTTATTTACGGAATATTAATATATCAAAGTAAAGAAACACTTTTCTAAGGTTCTCTTAACAGTAGAATTTCCCAGGTGTATAGAGTAAGTACTGACTCGCCAAAACATCTATTAAAACATTTTGTATATTATACAAAATTCTAAATAAACGTTCACATGATAATTTATTGAAAAATGAAATTGAGTTGATTTTGAATGTTACGAGTTGAAAAACGATAAATATTCTGGAGCATTAAAAGATTAAATATATGATTGGCTTCTGTTGTTACGAACATAGTGTATATATTTACTATGCATTTCAAAATAGTTTATATTCGATTTTGTTGCACTGAACGAATTTACGAAATGGCAAGCGTTGCAATTTAATTAGGCTATTTGAGTCAACGAGATGAATTTGTGATCTATCAAAGTTAGTCGGAGCAAGGACTCCATTCCCGTAACGTTAATAATTTTTCCTAAAATTAAAGTAAGGACTCTATAGCTTAATTAAATATAAATATAAATAGAGCACCCTACGACTGAAATTTATATCATCACACAGTTCTTGTACTAAAATTCGATATCATATGGTTCGATAAATAAGCTGAATTTTAATTAATTTAAAAATATATGTATAATAGTATCAAAGCCATATATTTGCAACCCTTAAGATACCAACATGACAGATTTTAATATATTAATTATTAACAGTAAAAATATTATTCTTTTGAAATTTCCTATTGGCAGTACAAAATAGGCGGCAAAATCGGTCATGTTTAAATTGTATAAAATTAATATATTGGATATGGACATTTATAAATAAATTAGTTAAATTCATACGCACTTCGCATGTAATATTTTATTTATCAATTTACGATTAAACTATTCTGTATGATTGATTTTTAATTAAGTTAACTTATAACATACCATTATTCAATAATATTTATTAATAAGAGATGTGAATTTTCTCATATAATTTTAACTTTAATTATTTATGATTTTTAAATATTATAGTTCCAAATTAACTTTCTTAATTCACTTTTTAACTTTAACTCAAACATAAACAAGATATTAAATTCGACTATTACATGACGAGCAATCGAATCATCGATTATTAAAATGCTTCAACATGACTGCTTATGATTTTGTTGAGAGTAGATACAATAAAATAAAGTATTAACGAGTTAAAATTAACTTTTCTTACACACAGGATTTACCTAATTGTATCTATCAAGAAAAAATATTAAAATTATGCAAAAAAAAAATACATTTATAACAGCAAAAATAAAATATAGAGCGCTTTGCGCATTTGACTCTAGTTGGTTAAAACGTAAATTAATTAAGAGTAACCGAGTTAAGTGCAAAATTTTTAATATATTACAGCCCGTAAATATTAAATGAACTTACACTGTAAGAAAACTTCCATATATATAGATATAATGTGTTTACATTTAGCCTTTCAAAATATACACAATATATATCTATATACATGGAAGTTTTCTAACAGTGTAACTATGTATGTTTTAGCGTTTATGTAAAATATTTTCGTCAGTTTCAAACCACGTAGTGAGTTTAGCTCAACCATTCTTTTGTAATCATCTACTTGAATACTATTTTAAACAATAATTTTTCTTAATAAAGTTCTATTATTAATTATTTAACAGAATCCTAAATCAATAAACTTTAGTATCAAATCACTCCAGTTAAATGAAGAATTTGAGTGCGCAGTGAGGAAACCTTGATCTTTTCGAAATAAAAGTACAATCGTAGATCTGTGATTCTTTGACTGTTCGATAAACATCGTATTTAATTGGATAATTGATGAAGCCTCTGAGTAATAAGCCTCTGCTCGAATGCTCTATAGGTGTTTGTGTGAGTGAGAAAGCCGAAGTAGGAGGTTACGGAAGGGATCGGCGGTGCGGCGCGGCGCAGAGCTAAGGTAGATGAAGAGGAAAGAGAGGGAGCTTCTCTACTAAAGCCTTGAGAGCCACTTTGCCGTACGAATGAAAGTGAGACACGAGGAAAGGAGGTGAAGAGAATCGCCAAGAGGTAGAAGGAAGCAAGTAGCGGTGATGGCGGAGTAAAGAGGAGAGAGAGAAGGAAGAACGTAGATAAGAGGACAAGAGGAGGGAAGAAAGGCGAGAAAGCTGCTTTTGTTTGCTGATCGTCGATGCTGAGGTTCCTCACAGCAAGCTCTGCCTCACAATCTTAAGGAGGAATAACGTTGACCGAGTAAAGCTTTCACATTTCGCGGCTACATCTACCCGCTCTTTCTCTCTCTTTTGCTATCTATATGTATATCTTCGTTCTTTCCACTTGAACTATTTGTCTTCCCATCTACCCGCTATCTCCCATACCGACATATCCCTCACTTTGATTACTTATTTATACAAACAGTTGTTAGGACAAATGTGAACGAGCCATTCCTAAAATTTCAAATTTCTCTACTGTATCGATTTTATCTCTGCCTTTTTTCGTAGAATACTGATAAGTATCCTAACCTTTTAAGGATATTCCGCGTTTTGTCTACGTCCAAAGTTTACGGGTGCACTGAGAGGCAAAGTGAAACTCGGATATTAATGATGCGCAGTCCAGAGACAGAGTTGAAGGTAAGACCCAGTTAAATTTATTACTGTCGTTGCTTTTAGGCAGACCGTGGACTTGAGTCATTCACAAAAAGTAATGCGTTCCTTTATATACTATACTCTTAAGTTTTTATCGTTGAGAATAAAAGTGTATAAAGATCAAGTGTAATTATTTAAAAGCGGTACTCGTGAAATTGCGTATCGTTATCTTTCAATTTGAAGTTTCTGATTGTCTTCTTTAAAGTGCCCTTAACGTCATTATTATAAACTTGACAGAATCACTCGACTGTCAATTTTCAGTGAGACCGACTCGGCAGCGCTGGGCAAAATCAATAAGCATTATCGTAAAAAGATTTTGCAGCGCGTCGAGAGCAGCACACGCGAGCCGAAGTAGCGGCCGGCTTTATCGGTTATTCGTGCGCCAGTAACATAGTTTTCGCAAGCTCAACTACGAGTACGGCAGCGGCGGAGAGGTGGAAAGAGAAAGGGCGAGGAATAAAGGAGACGGAGGAAGGAGGACAAAGGGGGCTGCGGAATTGATAAGACGCGGGAAAAAAGAGGCCTGGCCGACTTATCGGGCAGAAAAAGTTTCCGTCACGGCACCGCCGTCGTCTGAGGGCTGCGTCCTTGCCTCCCTTTCATCCAGCGTCCGTCGCTTCTTTGAATTTCTCTCTCTCTCTCTCTTACTCTTTCGGCGACGACGGGTCCACGGACGACGGAGCTTTTTCAAAGCGAGCCACTGCGGCCGTCCCAAATCGAAAGCCATTTCCTATCTCGCACATGTGACCGCGATAGAGGGGACATTACTTTTTTCCCACGCGTTTTCTCGCATGTCGTCATACCCCGCTAAATTCGCGCGATAACACGATGGCGGTTCTGCGACTCTCGACGTTGTTGCATGCTATAGCTGAACGCAGCCACTCAGAATGCTAGTCTCGGCCGTCGCTGTTGCAACAACGATGAGACGAAACGCGCTTCACTTTATGAGCATCTGCTTGATTAAACAAGTTTGAAGCGCCGTGCGACTAGCGAGCGCCAAGAAACGTCGAGATGAAACTGCAGGATGCATAAAACTCTTTTGCTTTGGAAATTTTATATCAACTCGAACAATATATGCTCCGGGCGCCGAATGATTGTCTCACGCATTTATCCACTCGATTGATATTGTTCCTTCTTCTCCATTTCAATCATATATCAAATAATCTTTCATTCGTTTAATCTAAAAGGTAAATTTTCTTTTTGCGTTTGTATTATCCTATCTTTTCTAGCCTTTAATATCAAGGTAAAACAACTTAATTAAAATTCAACATCTACAGCTGGCGGAAAGAAAGGGAAGGAAAATAGTTGTAAATCCCATCAACAGGTTATGCGGGTTCCTATAATTCAGCAGCGCAATTTACAAATTTTCCAGGCTATTCCAGGCTGACTGCACGTATCTTGCTCCACTGGCGCAGCATGCCCGAGCGCGCGGACGCTTGATGTAGAGCACATCGCGCAGTAATATCAGCTTTTATGCGGCGGGCTAAAGCGCCCAAGCAGATGCCAGGGCGCTCGCAGCACTAGTTGAATGAACCCCTGGCGCTACTGCTGTCTGCGCTAGTCGCTTCCTAGCCACCCATCCGTCCGCGGCTGCGGAGTTTCCAGCGCGTCCCCATCCTACACCGGTCACTCGAAATTATAACGCCGCCCCCTCCTCTCATTCAAAACTTTTCCATTTTGTAAACAGCCGCGGAATTAGAGCACTTGAAAGTTTGGGAGCTACCGCGCTGGTGGCATTATGCGCCCAGGTGAAATAAAATTATTGCTCCGCTGGGTTTTTCGCTATACGAGCTTCATGCCGCTTTATACGCTACATATGCAAAAACAACTATTTTCCGTCGGCTCTGTCCTCGATTTTTTTTTTGTTTCTCACTTATTATTTGCGTCGTGTTATTCTTTTTTTTATCGCTTTTGCTGTCCGGAATTATTCCGCAGCACAATATTTCGTGGTATGTTTGCACAATAAAAAAATAGTATTTTTACAATACAATAGTATTGTCGAAATACTACAACTTATTATTAATTTCAAAAAAAAATTGAACTTTCCTATTACTTTTATTAGTATCGTACAGTTCGTCATAATTATTTTTTATCGAAATAAATAGCATAACAAACAGCGTCTAATAGTCTGTGTAAAAGTTGATCCGGTATTTCATTATAACACTGAATAATTGAAATTTACGGTGATTATTCTGGAAGCCGTAATTCAAGAAATTTTATAGGTATATAAACTGAAAATCTAGGTTTTTAATTTTCGATAAAAGTTAATTGTGAATTCGTTATAATGATTTGTGATGTTACAAAATACCTTGTATTTAGATATTATTCCTCCGAATTATTCAGTATGCAATATCGAGTTAGAATGATTCGAAACAGAGTATCGATTATGAATTGTATCAGTAACAACCTTTATAGTTTTGTTGGATTATTCTCTCGGCTAATTAAGTGGAACACTCACTGACTGTACAAAAACTCTTTTGTCTTCCACAATACGACTGTTTGCCATTCATCAATACTCAATGGCACACATGCATAACACTTTACCGACATCGCGGCAAAATGCTCAATTCCATTACGCAATTCAAACTATGATATTCAAAGTAATATTCAAACATTTGCAACTAAAATTTAAAATGAAAAAAAAACTTCTAGTACCTTTGAATCGATAAAAAGATACACTTTACAAGTATATAATAATTTCCGATATTAGGATTTCGTTCAGCGTGCGAGCAATGCAGCCGTAAAAACGCGGGCACATAAAACAAGTATTTTCTAAACGAAAATCGAATGACCGTTTTTCCGTAACAATAAAAAACCGATGCAGCCGCTGCTGCAACAGCACTAGAAGCAGCAGCCCGGAACCGGCATAGCGCACCACATCGCGTTGCATCCGTATGCGAAACGTCGAAAGCCGATGTTGCTGCTGTTGCTCGGCGTTTTGCCAGCGGCAGGTGTACAAGCTAACTGCTCCCAGCTAAAAAGTATTCTCGCAAGCGTCTGCCGTTCAATACGACGAACGCCGCACGTCGCCGCATCGCCGTTTTTCAATTTCACTACTTTTCCCCGCAATTCGCCTGCCTTTTTCCCTCCTTTTTTGCCGCTATTCGCGGCTTGCCAGCGTCGCTTTCTCGTTAAGACACGCGTCTTCTCTACCTTCGGCATGGAAATTTCATATTTCGACGAACGAGACTTTTTCGCAAAACTCAACCTGCCTATTTCCGACGGAGAGAATGCTTACGTTCAATGCCTATAAATGGCAATTTTCTGCGTTTTCAATTCTACTTTCAATATAACCTCTATACTTCTCACACCTGCAGAAAAACAGGATTGAAAAAAATAGGTGATAAAATTGTTTTATTTAATATGTACAATGGTTATGTAATAATTCTTTAAAATATATACTAATGAAGAATTTTAAGACTTCTAAAGTGCCATTTTCCAAAATCATTATTCCTTACATTGATTGCAGGTAAGATGCGTAGGGGAAATTGGGGTAAAACCGTATACTTTCTACAAATTGTTAATTAAAAAAAAAATTAACAAATAATAACGATATTTAACAGTAGGGTTGTTTTTAGTTTGCTTTCGTCTACCTGAAAATCGATTTAATTAACCAGAAAATTATTTGTAAAAAATGTTATTAATAATTTATTTTTTTTTTTTAATCGGGAAAACCTCAGATTTTGTATTTAAATAAGCCTTTTTCAGTATTAGCAAAAGTATTGCCCTAACAACATAAGTCTATAATTTATTTGGTTTATCATAGTAATTTAATTTATACATTATAATTTAACACGAATGTAATGACTTTTATATATTTACCTGTTTATATACACTTTGATGTAAACTCAGAGTCGGCGAAGACCATGAGGGATTTTTGCTTAAGGTTTAGTGAAATAAATTGAAAACGATTAATTACGATTAAATAAAATAAATGCTAAATCGACGGTAGGCCCCTGGTGGAAATCCAAAACATTTTTTACCCAATAACTGACTATTTATTTTAGACTTGGCCATAAAATAGGCACTT